>CM064883.1:86974425-87229129 GCA_003313485.2 Penstemon barbatus | reverse complement strand
TGATTCTGTGATTGGTTGAGGGGCCTTTGCCTTTCTTATCATCAAGAAAATCAGCCAATATGTACCAGACTATGATTGACCAGTTGACCTCCAGTCCATAGTATATGGCAGCCATGATGCTGAACCTCTTCATAGTAACAGCATCTAGTGAAAAAGTGCAGTTCTCGATCAGTTTTGTCACCATATCAGCCATCCGCTGATATTCATCCTTTAGTTGTTTCTTCCTTATGTTTCCAGACAAAACTTCCCCTTCCTTGGCGCAGATCGCCCAGAACTGTTGGTGCTTATCCTCTGTCAGTATAGTGACGTCATGTCGTCCACTGTTGGGAAGCCCAAACGTCTCATGAAGAACAGCTGGTGTAATAGTGACAGATATGTCTCCCACTGAAGCTTTAATCTCCAGTTTGTTGTAGTCAGCTTTCGCTGTGTTGTAGTAATCCATCACTTGATCAGTCCAGATGACTCCTTCGTGGTATTCCATGAAATTAACCAGCGAAGCAGCTTTGAACTTTTCGAGCAGTTCTTTCATCAGATCCGTACCAGATTGGTAGTAAGATTCATACACGAGGTACATACCTTCAGCGGCCATGTTAGATCTGTAGAAGTTAGGAAAAACAGAGAGAAGTATGCAGAGAATTGCAGTAATTTTCTCACAAGTACTTTTGAATGCTTAGAGTGCGTAAAGAGTTACTCGACTGATCAGATGGGGATTTATAGAGTTAGGGTATCTTGAATTTCGTGATACCAGCCAACCGTTAGATCCGTTTTTCTGTCAGTGTTGATCGTGCGGCGTCAGTTACGACTTTTCAAATTCAAAAGATATTTAATGAGGAGCGGGAATATGTACCGCCCGTCAGTTACTTATAAAAGCGTGTTTTGAATAAAACGTTTTTAAAGAGTTTCGCTTTTATTAAAGTAATCAGATGAGTAAACTAAATACTTATCTGATGGACCACTGTCCTGATGACAATGTTGTTATCAGAGAATGCCAATAGCTGATAACCTTCCTCAGCTGTTTGTCAATCCAGCTAGATAATATAACTTCGATCTTCGATAGTTGAGTCTTCTGTTGAAAACATAACTTCAACTAACTGTCATTAACAAATTTCATCTTTAAATCAGAAGTACCGCTAGTCTTACACGTTCCCCCTGAGTTTAAGAATTCATAAGTTAACTAGTCTGTTGAAAGTTAATCCTTGAAGATGATAAACGATGATTAAGCTGTTGAACTCCAGTCTTCTGATGAGTTCCCCCTCAGCTTATGCATCCAAATTAAGTAGTCCTAACTCAGCTCTTAGAGTTGAGAACCTTGCTTCACTTAGAGGTTTAGTGAAGATATCAGCAATCTGATTATCAGTATGAACATACTCAATCAACACATTGCCTTTTTCCACATGATCTCTAATGAAGTGATGCTTGATCTCTATATGCTTAGTCCTTGAATGACTTGTAGTGTTCTGAGTAAGTGAGATTGCACTAGTATTATCACAGTAGATTGGTATTCCACTGATCTTGATGTTGTAGTCTTCTAGTTGATGCTTCAACCATAGTATCTGTGCACAACAAGCTCCAGCAGCTATATATTCAGCTTCAGCAGTAGATATAGAAACTGAGGTTTGTTTCTTACTCATCCATGAGATCAGACGACTACCTAAGAACTGACAGGCACCTGTTGTGCTCTTTCTGTCAATCTTGCAGCCAGCAAGGTCTGAATCTGAATAACCAATAAGCTCAAATCCAGATTCTCTAGGATACCACAATCCCAATTCTTGAGTGCCTTTAACATATTTCAATATCCTCTTGGCAGCTAAGAGATGAGATTCTTTGGGGTTTGATTGGAATCTTGCACAGACCCCAACTGAGTACATTATGTCAGGTCTGCTTGCTGTTAGATATAACAGTGACCCTATAATGCCTCTATATTTGGTTATGTCCACTGATTTGCCATCTTCATCTTTATCCAAACGAAGACTTGTAGACATAGGAATTGTAGCAGTAGAGCTAGTTTCCATACCAAACTTCTTGAACAGATCTCTTGTGTATTTTGCTTGGCTGATGAATATCCCATCAGGCAACTGTCTAACTTGCAATCCAAGAAAATAATTAAGTTCACCCATCATGCTCATTTCAAACTTATTCTGCATCAGCTTGGAGAACTTATCACACATCTGTTGGTTAGTTGAACCAAAGATAATATCGTCCACATATATTTGCACAAGTAATATATGACTTTCCCATTCAATTGTAAATAAGGTCTTATCTACCTTACCTTTTCGAAATCCTTTAATTAAAAGAAAATCAGATAAGGTATCATACCATGCTCTTGGAGCCTGTTTCAGTCCATAGAGAGCTTTCTTCAGACGATATACTTTGTCCTCTTCTTGATAGACTTCAAATCCAGGAGGTTGTTCAACGTACACTTCTTCTTGCAATTCTCCATTGAGAAAAGCAGACTTCACATCCATCTGATAGACAGTGAAGTTCTTGTGAGCAGCATTGGCTAGAAACAGTCTGATTGCTTCAAGTCTTGCTACTGGTGCAAAAGTTTCATCAAAGTCAATTCCTTCTTCTTGACAATAACCTTTGGCCACTAGTCTTGCTTTGTTTCTGGTAACAATACCATCTTCATTCATCTTATTTCTGAATACCCACTTAGTGCCAATTACTCTTTGATGACTTGGTCTAGGAACTAAGTACCAGACTTCATTCCTTTCAAATTGATTCAACTCTTCTTGCATGGCTTCTATCCAGAAGGAATCATTGAGAGCTTCTTCAATTTGTTTAGGCTCTATTTGAGATAGAAAAGTGACAAACATGGCATCTTGTGCAGCAGCTCTTCTTGTTTTCACTCTATCTAAAGGATCACCAATTACTAATTCAGGAGGGTGATTCTTGAGCCATCTGAGATCAGGTTGCAGGTCTGAATGTTGTCCTCTGTTTTGATCTTGCAACACTACTGTTGGAGATACAGTAGTAGTCTGTTGAACATTTGTCGTCTGTTGAACAGTCACTGGTCTGTCAGCTGTTTGCAACTCGTCTGTTAGACAATCAGCACTGTGATTTTGAACAGCACTTGAGTTATCAGCTGAATTTAGATTAGGTAGTATGATGGGAACATATTCTTCATTTCTTCCAATGTCTAACTTCTGTAAATCAGTAGACAGGTCTTGATTAACACTTTGATTCTTTTCAGAAGATTGACTTGGCTCATCAAATACTACATGGATGGATTCTTCTATTAGTAATGTTCTTTTATTGAAAACTCTATAGGCTTTACTAACAGATGAGTATCCTACAAAAACAGCTTCATCAGCCTTTTCTGCGAATGCAGTAAGGTGATTCTTCCCATTATTCAATACAAAACATTTACAACCAAAAATCTTAAAGTAATGAATGTTTGGTTTCCTATTGTTCCAAACTTCATATGGAGTCTTGTTTTGATTTTTGTTGATCATACATCTGTTCTGGGTGAAGCATGCTGTATTTGTTGCTTCTGCCCAAAATCTTTGAGGCAGTTTAGCTTCAGCTATCATGGTTCTGACAGCTTCTTTTAGTGTTCTGTTTCTCCTTTCAGCAACACCATTTTGTTGAGGGGTTCTGGCAGCAGAGTACTCATGATGTATTCCTTTGATGTTACAGTACTCTTCAACAGTAGAGTTTGTAAACTCTGTCCCTCTATCTGATCTGATCTTCAATATTTTAATACTCTTCTCATTTTGGATCAGTTCCATCAGATTTGTAAGACATTCCTTGGTTTCACTTTTCTTCTTCATGAAAATCACCCAAGTATATCTTGAATAATCATCCACAACAGCTAGGCAGTATTTCTTTCCACCATTGCTGACTGGATCAATAGGGCCAAATAAGTCCATATGTAACAGCTCCAATATCCTTCCAGAAGATTGGTGCTTTTTGCTTTTGAAGGATGACTTGATTTGTTTACCCTTCTGACAGGCGTCACAGAGCTTGTCTTTGCTCATGACTGCTTTTGGAATCCCTTCTACCAAATCATTCTTGATTAATCTGTTTATGGTCTTGAAGTTTAAGTGATTCATTCTTTTGTGCCACAGCCAACTAACTTCACTTGGTGCAGATGCAACCAAACAAACACTTGAATTCTTGTCAGCAGAATTCCAGTCGACTATGTAGACATTCCCTTGTCGTCTTCCAGATAAAATTACCTTCTTTGTACCTATCTGTTCAACGTAGCACTTATCTGTTGAGAAGATGACTGAATATCCTTTGTCACAAAATTGACTTATGCTCAGCAGATTGTATTTGAGGCCTTTGACATATGAGACGTCAGATATCTCTATGTTTCCTCTGATTACTCTTCCTTTAGCTTTAATCTTGCCTTCTTTGCTGTCTCCAAATGTAACACTTGGACCATCCACAGCAACTGCATCAGTCAGCTCATGTATGTTTCCACACATGTGTCTTGAACATCCACTGTCCAAGTACCAGATCTTCTCTACTTTACTCCTACTCCTAATCCTAACCTACAAAACAAAAATAAAATTGTTTTAGGTACCCTTATTGAGAGGGTCCTGAAGGATTAGTTCCACCTTTGACAACCCAAGATGTTGAAGTCTTAGGCTTCTTAGGTTTCTGAGTTTTGACAGGAGCATGAACAGTTTTATTTTCATCATAATTGTCAGATAAGTCATGTTGATGATCAGTATGATAAGAATAATGTTCATAAGCAGGGTAAGGTGCATGATATGTAGGATATGCATGCATTGGATGAGCAGGGTAAGGTGCATAGTAACTAGGAAATTGAGGTGCATGATACATAGGATGATATGCAGCAGGTTGCACATAATATGACTCATTTCCATACCAAGCATTTTGATTTTTCTTGTTCTTATGCTTCTTTGGTTTACTAGGTGCTTGCTCAACTTGTTTAGACTTAGCTTTACCACTGGTCTGATTGACTTTAGCTTTATCAGCAGACTTCTTAGGACTCTGCTGTTTGGTCTTACTAGTCTTATTTCCTACACTAGGCTCTTTGCTCTTTTTAGCCTTAGGAGATTTCTTCTCCTTTAATATTTTCTCAGGTGAAGTAGGTCTAGCAGTTTGAACATACAGAATGACCTTACTATTGTCAGCTGATATGAATTTTTCAGTATGGTTCAACTCTTGCTTATCCTGTTCTAAAGGCATCTTCTGTTTACTAGATGTATGCGTGGATGCAACAGATGATTTCTCATGAGACTCGATAATCTTTTCAAGTTCCATGATTTTTCCTTTACAAACTTCACATTCAGCTTTCAGAGATTCATGCTCTTGCTCAAGCTGTTTATACTCGACTGATTCTTTTGGCTTTTCAGCTTTAAGTTTCAGTGAGTTATTTTGCTCTTTTAGCAAGATCATCTCTTCCTTAAGCTTTACAAATTCTCCAGCAATAGTAGTATTGTTCAACATCATTTGCTCTAGAGAATCAAACAATTCATTATTTTGAGGAGTTACCTCATCCTCAGAGTCATCAGAATCCTTTGCCATCAGGCACAGGAGAGCAGGTTTTTCTTCATCAGAAGATTCTTCATCAGACGAGTCCGAATCTGAATCAGATGAGTAGACAGCAGCAAGCTTTTCTGCTTCAGCCATCATTGCTTTCCCTCTCTGATACTTTCTTTCTTTTCTCACTTTCTTCTCCTCTTCAGTTTACTTTTCTGCTTTTGGATATGGGCAGTCTTTGATGAAGTGTCCCAATTTCCTGCAGTTGTAACACATCAGTTTTGATTTATAATCATCTTTATCTTGAGAAGAAAAGTTAGGTTTAGAAGTAGAAGCATTGTTGTATTTGTTCTTCATTTTTCTTTTGTAGAACTTCTTGAAATTGTTCATCAACAGTGCAACGTCTCCAGCAGTGTACTCCTTCTTGTTGAGTAGAGTGGCTTCATCAGATGAGTCCACTTCCGCAATTCTTTGGGCTGGTCTTCTTTGATTTTCAGCAGCAACCAATGCAGCTGTGGGTCCTGAAGTTGAGGTTTCTTCAATACCCATCCTAGGCAGTTTATACTCGAATGCCTTGAGTACAGAAAACAGCTCTGTAAGAGAGATCTTCCCCAGATCCCTTGATTCTTCCATTGCTGTCACTTTCATATTGAACTTGGGGGGCAGGGCCTTTAGAACTCTGACGGTGATCTCCTTGTCAGTAAAGGTCTTTCCCAGCTTTAGAACTTCATTCAACGTTCTGGTAAACCTGGTATCCATCTGATCAATGGTCTCTCCAGATTTCATCTTGAAGTTGTCCAGCTTCTCCAAGGCAACACTGAGCTGATGCTCTTTGATGGCGTCGTTTCCTTCACTCATGTCACGAACCTTGTCCCACATCTCCTTTGCAGTTTTGCAATGTTTGACCTTGTCAAACCGATCATTATCCAGGGCTTTGGTCATGATGAAACGGCCAATTTTATCCAGATTGAACAGCTTTATTTCCTCGGCTGTCATCTCTGTCAGATCTTTTTCCACCACCATTTCAGCTTCATCTACTATGATGGTCTTGGTGAATTTGAATGGACCTTTAATGATACATGTGTACATGTTGTCATTATAGGCAGCAAGGAAAATCTCCATTCTGATTTTCCAGTCCTCAAAGGACATACCAGCAATGTGGGGAACATGACTGATACAATCCATTTTTCAAAAAGTTTTAGTTTTTCAAAAATATGCTCTTTTGAAAAGTTTTTAAAAACCTTTGAAAAACACTCGGATCAAGCTCGTTGATCAGGCAGCTGATTCAAATGAACCACCTGCTCTGATACCACTTGTTGGTCCCAAGTGGTCAGAAGAGGTTTAGAGGGGGGGGGTGAATAAACCTCTTTAAAATTTTCTTGCAATTTTACTTTAAAACTTTTCTTCAACTGAACAGACTAAGCTGATCAGATTAGTAAGTTACAACTCTGTTCGCGAACAAATCTTTGAACAGATTTGTTGACCACTCGTCTGATGGTTACTTAGCTGATTTGTTAAAATCAGTTTTAATACTTAGAGTACTTGCAGCGGATTTTCAAAGTGTTTTTCACAAGTATCCTTAGCAGTTTGAAAAATGTTTTCACCAGTTTTGCAAACTCCTTTTTAACTTCTTTTCAAACAGTTAACTTAGTGTGTTTTATGCAATCAGTAAATATGCAGTTTTAAAACAATGTAAAAACACAATCAATTTTTATAGTGGTTATATGGATTTGAATATCCTTTAGTCCACTCTTCCAAGTCACACAGATCTTGGGTTATACTATAATCACAAAGTTTACAGTATACTCTGCTTGCGTCGAACAACAAATGAAACGACCACAAGTTCGCAATAGGAAATCACACAGAAGACCTATTCTCTGAAGTTTGATCACTCACAAAGATGGATCACAACTCCGCACAACACTCTTGTTTACAAAATCACTCAGAAGATGTATTTTTCTTGATTCTTCAACTCTGCTTTCGTCAACAAATGACTCAGCTGATGAGTGAGCTGTTCTTGAGACTTAAGAGAATTCTGCTTCGAAATTTTCTCTCAGAAAGTGTGTTGCTTGTTTCTTCTTCGTCTCTTACAGCTATTTATACTTGAGGATTGAAAAGTGTCCGTTGAAGAGAGACAAGATTCAAATTCCTCGAGTACTGGTCCTTAAAATCCGCGAACGGCTCTTTTGCAGTCTGTCCGTACTGAACAGTACTATTCTGCAGGCAGCATTAAATGCAGCATTAAATGCACTCTTCTGATGCGAAGCATTTCTTCAATCATTTGTCTTTAATAACCTTGTACTTCAGCATTTATTACTCCAAAGGGCATTTATTACCGTTGGGAGTACTTCTTGATCTTCTTCACTTGGCTGACGAAAGTACACGTCTGATGGCGAACTCGGCTGATCTCAAACTTGAACAAATCTGATTTGAGTCGGCTGATCTTCATCAGTCTGATAACTTTACTTCAGCAGATCAGAAGTCTTGGACCTCGAAACTTTGACTCTTCTGATGTCTTCTTGTACTTAGTCAAAATCTCTTACGAAGGGATCATCAGCTAAGTTACTCCATACTTAGCCAATATTGAAGTTTTGGAATGCATCAAAACCTCCCTTCTAAAATGGTCTTTAGTGCCTTCATCTTCATCCTTATCCAACAGGTATTTTTGTCACTCCATTAAAAAATCAACATATATTTCCTCCAAAATGTACTAATGTGAGATTCATGTGCAATTAAGAGTAAATTGACAATTGCCCATTAAAATAACTCCGAAAAAAACATAAAAGAAATTGAGACGTCACATGTTAATATAAATTTGAATTTAGGGTTTTAATGTTTTAATTCATGTGCAGTTAAGAGTAAAATTAATAATTATCCATTAAAACAACTCCGAGAAAAACATTAAAAAAAAAATGAGATGTCACATGTTGTAAATATAAATTTAAAAAGAACGATATCAAATGATATTTTTGCCCATGTTGGAGTTTAGGGATCCTAATGTTATTTAAATGCACAAAGCTCTAATATATATATCGTTACATAGACCTTCATATATTATATTTCGTATGGAACATAATTTTAACCAACTACGTTAAATTTTTAGCTCACTACAAGAAAAACGTAAATTTTGTCGCGGCTTGGGACCGAAACATTTCGTCGAAAAATATCGTGTCGGAATTTTTTTTGATGAATTTTCGAGTGACAAGTAGTTTCGATGGTCGTTTGGCGCCATATAATTACTTATACTCCACCACTTTACTGTAAAAACAAGACTATGTTTTATTTATGTATTGATATTATATTTTCTTATTTCAAGTTATATAAATAATTATTTAGAATAATATTTTATATTAGGTCGAGTTAAGAGTAGTAAATTATTCATTTAACTGCCCTAAAAATGATTTTTTCCAGAGTTATTTTAATGGATAATTTTTCAATTATACTATTAATATTACATATATGTCACATTATTATATTTTGGAGGGAATATGTGTTGATTTTTTAAGAGAGTGGCGAAAATACCCTTGTCTTTTGGCTTGAAATTCATCCAGGGTGCAAAGTGAAATACAATATATGTTTTAAGGGTGCAAAGTGGGATTTATTTTTTTCGAGGGTGCAAAGTGCCAAATTGATACATTTGCAGGGTGCAAAGTGGCTTAATCCCACTTTGCACCCTAGAAATGCATCAGTTTGGCACTTTGCACCCTAGAAAAAAATCAATCCCACTTTGCACCCTCAAAACATATATTGTCTTTCACTTTGCACCCTAGGTGAATATTAGGCCAAAAAGCAGGGGTATTTTTGTCACTCCATTAAAAAATCAACATATATTTCCTCCAAAATGTACTAATGTGAGATTCATGTGCAATTAAGAGTAAATTGACAATTGCCCATTTTAATAACTCCGAAAAAAACATAAAAGAAATTGAGACGTCACATGTTAATATAAATTTGAATTTAGGGTTTTAATGTTTTAATTCATGTGCAGTTAAGAGTAAAATTGATAATTATCCATTAAAACAACTCCGAGAAAAACATTAAAAAAAAAAATGAGATGTCACATGTTGTAAATATAAATTTAAAAAGAACGATATCAAATGATATTTTTGCCCATGTTGGAGTTTAGGGATCCTAATGTTATTTAAATGCACAAAGCTCTAATATATATATATCGTTACATAGACCTTCATATATTATATTTCGTATGGAACATAATTTTAACCAACTACGTTAAATTTTTAGCTCACTACAAGAAAAACGTAAAATTTGTCGCGGCTTGGGACCGAAACATTTCGTCGAAAAATATCGTGTCGGAATTTTTTTTGATGAATTTTCGAGTGACAAGTAGTTTCGATGGTCGTTTGGCGCCATATAATTACTTATACTCCACCACTTTACTGTAAAAACAAGACTATGTTTTATTTATGTATTGATATTATATTTTCTTATTTCAAGTTATATAAATAATTATTTAGAATAATATTTTATATTAGGTCGAGTTAAGAGTAGTAAATTATTCATTTAACTGCCCTAAAAATGATTTTTTCCAGAGTTATTTTAATGGATAAATTTTCAATTATACTATTAATATTACATATATGTCACATTATTATATTTTGGAGGGAATATGTGTTATTTTTTAAGAGAGTGGCGAAAATACCCTTGTCTTTTGGCTTGAAATTCATCCAGGGTGCAAAGTGAAATACAATATATGTTTTGAGGGTGCAAAGTGGGATTTATTTTTTTCGAGGGTGCAAAGTGCCAAATTGATACATTTGCAGGGTGCAAAGTGGAATTAAGCCATATGAATAATCTAGATAATTTAATTAAAAATTAACGATGTTTGTAACTAATCTACATTTGATTTATGTTTTATTAAAGGGGTATGAAATCATTTAAACACATAAGTCCTATTATATGGAATCGTTTTCGGCAAGAGAAATCAATACCACTGAATCAAGGTAAACTTATGCTATATTAAAGCTTCAAAAAAAATTCTTTAGTCTCTTGATTATAAATATTTTTTAGGTTATTAGGTTTCGATATAGAATAAAATCATATTTATTTCGTCATCATATTCGTGTATTCAATGTAAATCCCACACAAACTGCACCTCATTCTGTTTGTAAATTTAAAAAGAGAGCAAAAGATAAAAACATCCGCTATGCTTTGTCTAACTTCTAAAAAATTTCCTATATTATTTTAACTCTAAAAAATTCTCATGTATTTGGTTTTAAATACCACATTCAACTCAAGTAGTATATACTTAATTTTTACTTATGACTTTTGGTGGAATGACAAGATTAATCCTATGTGTTTATTTTTTTTAAATTTATTTATTCTTTATGAAAAATTAAGTATAAACTACTTGGGTCGAGTGTGGAATTTAAAACCAAACATAGGGGGGTTTGGGGATTTAAAATGACATATGTGGGGTTTTTTGGGAGTTAGACAAAGCATAGGAGGTATTTTTATCTTTCGAAGTCAGGGGTAACATTGTCAGATCAAAAGCAAAATGTAAACAAATACTTGCAATTTTGCGTTTGAAACATACTTTCGTTTATAGGGGATCCATTTGACATTTACTTGAGATCATAGGGGAGTTTGGGGAGTTAAAATAACACTGATGATTTTTTGGGAGTTAGACAAAACATAAATGGTGTTTTTGTCTTTCGCTATTAAAAAGATCGAGTACATTAAAGATTAAGGTAAGTAATAATTAATTGAACATATATATATGATTGAGTATAATTGGGGTTAGTGAAATATTTGATGATGTTGCAAATGATATTACTCTACTTACTAGTATGTCATTGCTGAACAAGGTCATTAATTCATTTTTAAGTTAATTTATATTCCAAATGAAAATAAACAACGGTCTTCTTAAAATAAGATTTAATGATACACAGATGTACATGAGATATCTCATCTCAATCATTAAAAAAAGTCAATAACAAATTTGAAACTGTTGGATTTTACAATTTATATGTGAATAAAATTAGTTGAGAGTAATTAAGGGGTTGCGTCTGTTCGATCTGAAGAGGTACCCTTTTGGACCAAAACAGTGCAATCCAAACGATGTGTCTCTTGCGAATAGACATTTATGTGCCTATAAATAGGAGACTTAATCTGGCCAATTAAGTATCCTTTTTCAGACAATAATAAAAAATTACTCTTTTCTCCACTTTAAAATTATGTCAAATCTTCTATTTGCTTCGGTTCGCCGTGGGTTTATTATTTGTGCAAATAATGAACAACAGACTGTTGTATCTTGAGAGACTACCGGAAGTCAAACTGTATGCACCGTGGCAGCCCCGGAAATATTGTCTTAAGGAAATTTGTTTCGGCAAGCCTCAGTCTAATTTCCTCATTTTTTACGTAAAGATTGAAGTGATATTATACAAGTAAGTATTTATCACTATTTTATGTTAGATCAAAATATTTAAGCACACAGATTGTTAGACACCAACAGAATCATAATATTTGGTCAAAATGTCTGACTATAACGGGGTATTGGACATTTAAATATAAATAAATATGTATTAAATTACATATTAACCCATTAATTAATATATTTAAAAATGGGCGAGATTGAAATTTACCGTGATGGAGGCACTTTATGATGTGGCTGGGTATGGAGTTACCAGGGGGTTTGATTTTCATTTTTTATTTTATGTTTTAAAAAATTAATTAATATGATTAAATGAATTGATGTAATGTGTTGGAGTACGTAAATTTTTTTTTAGCAAAAATGGAAGCTTGAGGCTTTTGAAATTGAGATACGAGATGAATGATGATGGCGGCCAAAATTGATAAAGGCGGTGGGTTACGGGTATGGAGAAGAGAGATGGGTTCGAATTTCGTATTTTATTTATTTCTTTTGGTTTCAAATTTTTAAATAATTTAATTAAGTTTAAGTTAAAAATCAATGAAAAGTAATTTATTGTTCAAGTAATTATGATTGATTTACTCATTCGTTGATTTATTAAATGTTTTATAAAGAATTCTATGTAATGCAACTCATATAAGTAAATAATTAGATATTTAAAAAAGGGAACATTTGTATTTTAAGCAAATAAATTATTTAAGTTTAAATTCTAAGGGTCTATGTGTCACGAAGAGAAAAACTAACTCATGTGCTCCTCATTTTAGATAAATTCAACAGGATAAAAAAACTCAAATATTTTGATGATATTTGAAAAAAAGAACTCAAAAGTCGAGGCACAAACGATGAAATCAAAAAATAAATGAGAAGAACAAGGGGATTTATTTTGAAAACAAACTCCTTGATCTCTTAAAAAAGAGATCACAAGTCTTCTATGAAGTTCCTTTATCAAAAGGAAAGGAACGATACAATGATTCAAAACCAATTCCACAAGGAAGTAACTTGAAGAAAAAGCTCGGAGTTGAGCATTTTTTGTCAAACTCAACAACGAGTGGTTTAGAACCCTTGAAAAACAAAAAATCAACTAACGTGATTGGAACCAACAGAAACGGTAAGATTTCAAAAGACACGAAACGAAATAAGCAAAAAACTTCTAAAAAAAAAGACAACAAACAAGCTAAAAAGTCTAATAAAACGGACCAAGACGAAAACAACAAAAAACCAACTCCATCTCTTGCAAAGGGGACCATCGAAAAAGAAAAACAAGCCAAACTTAAGCTGTCCCGTGCAACAAAAATGTCCTTCCGTAAATTTGAAAAGCAAATCGAGAATTATAGTGACAAAACATAAACCTAAAACTCTCCAGTCCGGGGTAGCCATCAAAGGCACCCCTACTTCATGCTTCCATAGACGCGGTGGAGGAGAGATCCGGCTCGTTGTTGATGTCGGGAATGATGGTGGTGGAATAAGGACATGAAATGCAACCATAGGATTAACAAAAAAAAAATTAACTATATAATAATATGAGTTCCATGATCACAGAAATTTAGTTTGATCGTTTGAAGAGTTATTTGAATATAAATACTTGTTGTCTTGTTAAAGCTTTCTTTGTCTAAATAAACTTCACATGGATCAGATTAAAATCCAGAAGGCTTGGATCTACCAAAGTTAGTTCAAGAGGTCCAATGCCTCTTTTAAGATGAACTTGGTTTTTTAATCCAATACAACGGGACATTCTTAGCCTCAATATCCCATTTGAATGATACTATAAATTTCAATAAAATAGGTAAAATAAAGGGTAAATTACGAATACCCCATTAGGTAAGGTCTAATTACAAAAATTACCTTCACGTATTGGATATTACAAAAATTCCCCTCAGATTTGTCAGCTTCTTATAATTAATCCCTTGCTCCTAAAATGTTCCAATTTTGCCCTTGGGTGTTATTTGTATTGTTTGTAATGTCTTATAAATGTTAAAACTTGGGATCTAATTATAATATCTTATAAATTAAAAAAGAGATAATTATATATTTACTACCAGAATAACTGATAAAATTTATAATTCCCATAAGTTTTAATAAATATTGCAAAAAAAAAAGTATTTATATATTTATTAGCAATTTAAATTGTAAATTATTAAACTAAATAGAATTTTAATAATATATTTTATAAATATGAATTGTTACACATTAGTTAAATGAATTTAATTTATAAATTAGTAAATTTAATAAATCTATTATATTATAAATAAGTTATTTTAATTCATTAAAGTTTATATGGCATTATAAATTTAAATATTTATTGAAATTTATGGAAAATTATAAATTATATCAATTATTTTTGTGGTAAATATATGATTATTATTTTTATAATTTACAAGATATAATGATTAACACTCAAATTTTTAAAATTTATAACATATTATAAACATTACAAATAACTTTCAAGAGCAAAATTTGAATATTTTAGGGAAAAAGGGTTAATTGTGAGAAGATGACAAACCTGAGGGGAATTTCCGTAATATCCAATATGTGAGGGAGATTTTTGTAATTAAACTTTACCTGAGGGAGGTATTCGCAATTTTCCCTAAAATAAATGTATATCTAATTGGATGATAAAATATTATAAGTGATACATATTATATATCTATGTTATTATATTATCTTCTAAAATGTAAATCTTAAATGTCTTAGAGAATAAAATACTCTACATTAAATAGCTAAGGTCATCTCCAATGGTTGAGGGCTAGCCCCGGGCTCCGGAGCCCGGGGCAGCCCAGGCCAGCCCGGGGCCCTGCTGGTCGTCTCCAATGGTTGGGGCTCCGTGGAGGAATTAATTCCATTTTTTTCCTTTGCCCACTCTCACCTATTATTATTATAGATTTATAATTTTTTAATATTAATATTAATAATAGTAATTATATTAGTACTCGTAATTTAATTATTAATTATATTAAAATATTGATATTAAATAGAATATTTAATTAAAGTAACTTAAAATTAATACATAATACGCAAACTCTCACCTATTAATATTATAGTTTTATTTTTTTAAATACGGAGTATTAATTAAAATAACACATTAATTACAACAATACACAACATTAATTACACAACATAATCAAGGAAAATAAAATAAAAATAGTCCTAAAGCTCCTTATAAACCTCATAAACATAGTGTTGGAAAAAGTAAGTTAATGGACCATTTTGGACGTAATCTAAGTGGGACCCACTTTGAGTAAAGAGTCGGTTTTGACGGAATTATATTCTACTCCGTGAGTAGATTAAAATGGTATATGGTACGTCCAAATCGGAGTACGAGTGAATGAGAAATTAAATCTCAAAGTTCACATATGTAATGGGAAAAATTGGAAAGAAATAGACTAATCCCACATTGGAAGTGTGATAAGAAAAACTTGGGTTTATATATGATTTCTAAACCATAAGGGTTAATAAATTATTACTAGAAGGCTCCCTCCTTGCGCGCAGGGGGGGGGATGCAAATCTTGGTTCGGATTACTACTTGGCCCTTCAAGACTTGTGCGTGCCCGCGACCTGCGCACACGAATGTCGTCCCGAAAAGTCTACTCGGTCGAGCCTAATTTTGCTATTTTCTTCCAAATTCCATTTCTTTTTTGCCAGCCCAATTTGCTATTTTCATCCCAAAAAACCATTTCATGCTTTTAATTTTCCCATTTCAATTTTAATTTTCCCATTCCATTTATTCCATTTCAGTCCCCAATAGGAGCGCGTCCTGCACATGCGCCCCTCTTCTTCTTCCTCGCGCATAATTTTAATTTTCCCATTTCAGTTCTTATTTTTGCTGCCCTGTATTAATTAAACCAATCCCCATTTCTTCTTCAAACATTCCATTTTAGTCCAATAGGAGCGCGTCCTGCACATGCGCCTCTCTTCTTCTTCCTCGCGCAGACGCGCGCCCCGTTCCCGCAGCAGGGCTGCCCCGAGCCCTCTTCCCAGCCCGTTCCGCCCCGTTGCCGACCCCGAGCCCGAGCCCTCTCCGTCTCCAACCGTTTCCCCAGCACAGCCCGACCCCGGCCCCGGCCCCGCAAGCACCATTGGAGATGGCCTAAGCATTACATCACTTCTGTTCACGATAACGAGGATTTTTTTAAAGCATTATACTTAATCATATTTAGCTTTTATAACATAAGATATCAACTGTTTTTAGTATTTCTTTTGTTTACAGAGGACATTTGCAACATTAAATTAAATTTTAAAACATATAATGCAAAGTTAATTATTTTTCAGTCTTATTATTTCTATAAATAATTAAGGTAAAAATGCATTTTTAGTTCTTTCATTTTTACTAGTTGGCAATTTTGGGACATCATTTTATTTGGTAAGCAGTTTTGCTCCTTCGACTTTTTAGAATTCGTAATTTTAGGACATTTGACTGAAATTTTCGCTAAATGTTCTAAAATTGTAAGCTCTAAAAAGTTCGAGGATAAAAAAATGCAATCGACTGTCCTCCAACTGCAAACAATGAAAGTTAAATAATCGAAATTGATTAACTGAAAAGAAATATGTCCAAAAATCACTACCACTTAAAAGTTAAAGGACCAAATACATTTTTGTCAAATAATAATTAATTTCGCGCGTAATTTGGTAGTATGTAATTTGAGCCGCGTTTTATATTAATTTTGACTTAAAATCGTCGGATATACGTACATTAACGACATCGTTTTGTATAAAAGAAAATTCAATAAGTTTTTCTATTTTCACATTTCCCCCTCCTCAAATCTCCCGCTCCCCCGTCTCTTTCCCCTCTGGTTCACGCGTCTAAACATGAAAACCGAATTTTCCTCTTTCCAGAATCTTCCAAATCTATAAAATTCTTCACAAAAATTAGAAAAAACAAAAAACTAAAATGTGCTCTTCACATTTTACATAAAATCTCTGGCGAACAAATGTTTTCTCATATACCTCGAGGTAAGAAATTCTAAAGTTTATACATTTATGATTTCCGCTGAAGAGCCAAAACACGTTTGATTCAGAATTTAAGGCTTTAGTTTATTAAACTGTTAGCTTATTTTGATTTTGCGCTACTTTTATGAATTTTAATTTGTTGATGGAATTGGATAAGATGACAAGTTACTGTGTGATAACCGGCAACTTATTCGTGGGGTTTATGATGAACAAAAAAAAAATTATAATTTCTTTTTTTTAAAAAAAATTATCCGTTGGGATCGGGGTTTGAACCCGACGTGAATCGAACACGCAACCTTCTGATCTGGAGTCAGACGCGCTACCATTGCGCCACGGATCCCTTACGGACTAATTCTTTATTTTCTTTTGTATATTATAAAAGAATTTTTGAGAGATTTGGAAAAAAAAAAAGGATTATATGAATAAAAGAAAAATGACAATAAAATGGGATTTGATTTTATGAAATAAACTTATTACAAGGGGTTAATGAGAAGTATAGTTTGTCCAAAGATGGAGAAATTTTGGTTAAACATATATTATATAAAAAAATCGAATTGACTAAACGACGTCATATGAAGGATAGCAAATAATTTCTCCTAATCTTTTTAGTTATTTTATATGCATATTATATGAGGGTGGCAAAATGGCTTTTTGAATACCATACTCTGTTGATATTTGGTTTCTGATATTTGATATTATAATTTATCACAAAATTTATTTTTGTTACCGATTTTAAATTTTGGACGGCTCACGTGTCAATTAATGATCTTTAGTTTTCTCTTTTGTCGACATTTTATAACAAGTGCTTCACTAAAATGGATATTTTGCGGCAATTATATATATATATATATATATATTTTTCATTCTAAAATGACATAAACTGTTTTGTATATATATTTGTAAAATACAACTATTATGACAATAGAAAAAATGTGTTGGGTTTTGGCATTTTGTATCCTAAAAATATAGAATTTTGGCACTTTACACTCTGAAAATACAATTCATTTAACACTTTGCACCCTAGTATGTGTTTTAATAAAAAAAAAATTTGTTAATGAAAGGTTATAATAGTCATTTTTCTTTTTTTGGCACTTTGCGCCCTAAAAATATAGATTTTGCACCCTACAAATATAAAATATTGGCACTTTGCACCTTGCAAATATAAAATTTTTGGCACATTCCACCCCGACTAAAAAAATTTAGCACTTTGCACCTCAAAAATTTAATTTTTGCATTTTGCACCCTAATATTTTTATTTCATGTTATAATTTTTTTTTTTGCATATTATACGTACATCTTGTCCTTAAATAAACATTATTTACATTAGTTGTGATATTCAATACAAAATTATACAATAGATAGAGGTTTTTTATTTTTAAACAAAAAATTACACGACATACTCTAAAAATCTATAATTATTATCTACTAACATGTCAAATTCAGGAATTACAAAAAAGAAAAAAGAGTTTTTACCTAATTAAAAATAGCTTAATAATTTGGTTAAAATAAAAAAAATGTGCCAAAATTTTAATCGAGGTGGAAAGTGCAAAATATTTATATTTTCAGAATGCAAAATATCAACATATATACTATTTTCAAGGTGCATAGTGTTAGTATCTATATTTAGGGGTGTCAAGTGCCAAGAAAATTAAAAAATACCTATTCTACCCTTCTTGCAACTAAATTTCATCATCAAAACACACATTAGGTGTAAAGTGTTAAATAAATTATATTTTCAACTCTGCCATGGAAGTAAGGTACAATACAATGTGTCAATGTGTGATAAACAAAACATACAATATATAGAATCTACAAATCCAATCACTTTGAAAAATACAACAAAACATGTAGTAGCATATATATAACTAGTTCCTTATCACATATAAAAAGTATATGTATAAGATTCTAAACCATCCACTCTGCCATAGCCAAGATATGCTGCAGTGTGGATAAAAAATATATGCCTCAAATTCTAAAATTGTAGCCGCAATCTCTTTCTTTTATTAATTATTTTTCAATTTTTGTATGATTTTTGTATAACAAAGTTGTCGTGATTAATGCTGAGGATCGGTCTCGATTTCTTGGGCTAGTTCTCTTGTCAGCTTATCAGCTCTATCATCATGCCCACCAGCAAAAGTGTAAACCCGAAACGCAAATTGGAATGCCCTCCAAAGCATTTTTCCGGATCCATTCTTTTTCCCATCAGGTTTCGTCTCTCCGTTTTCTTTAGCTTTTGCTTCCCTCCTCTCCTGAACGATATGAAATCCGACGTAAAGTTATTATACTTGGACAAGTCCTTGAAGTATAGCTTATAAACATAAGATTATATATAGAGCTAATGCGAATTTATCTCCCTTGATATGAAAAAAACACTTTAACCCCTATAATCTAATAAAAGATTCATCTGACTCCCTGATATTTTTAAACTTTAAAAGAAATACGCACTGACAAATATACACCTCTTACATGTGTCAATTTACCCATATGTTTTATGATAAACGTGGCACTTTACCCCTCTATGTTACAAAAACACTTTTCATACACACTCTCAATGTCGGCGAGTGAGTTACACTCTCAGGTTGAAGGAGGTAAATTACTCATTTAAAGTTTTCACAGGGTGGTAAAGTGCTCCTTTTCAAATAACATAAGGGTAAATTGAACATTCTAAATATTACAGGGGGTGTATATATACTGATTATTTTTTCAGAACTAACCTTAAGAGCCAACTCCATACAGTTTGAGGACACATCCACCATTAGTTCCTTGATTCGTATAAGGATACCGAAATCAAAAGTGATCTTTTGAGCCTGAAATCTCTTTGTTTCCTCATCCTTAGTCCTCTCGAGTGCATCCATTTCTACCTTGAACTTGTTGAAGTAAGCCTCAGCTTTGTCCAGGAGCTGGCCTACAGGGGAAACTATAGGCCAGTTCTCTAAAGTATTGGCAACTGAATCGAGTTTCGTGTAAAGGGCTGCCGCCATTCTCAATGCTTCCAACTTCTTTGAAGGAAAATCTTCAAATCTTGCCAGTACCTATAATTATATCATAGTTCATGAAGTTTGATTGCTGAATAATCATATAGGTACAACTACAAAGGAACTTGTTTAAGAAAACCTGAGTTTCATCAGTTAGTTTCTCAAGATGAGATTCGACATATTTGTGGAATGTAATGAGCTCTTTCATGTCAGATGTTTGAAAAGCACTGATCTTAGCTTTGACCTCCTTAACAGCTCCGGAATAGTTCTTGACATCTTCTTCGATTTGTATAAAGTATGCTGACCTGAGACAACAATTAAAGGCATTAATGCAATGTTAATGCTATATTGAGTATAACTTATGGGAAATATGAATGGATTACCTTTTTGTCATCTCTGCCAATGCATCAGCCATCCCCTTTTTTTCTCCACTTGGTGCTCCGATTTTACCCTTACGCCCTCCTGATGATTTACCATCTAAACTTGATCCTTCTACTTTCCCCTTAAGAAGTCGATAAAGACTACCCATTTGGGATGATCTCTTTAACTTTGTGGTTGCTTTCTTGGGACGGAGGTTTACGGCACCAGCAACACCTGGAGGGGGTGGTGGACCACCAAGTCCCGGAGGGGGTGGTGGACCACCTCCCCTTGCCATTGGTGGAGGTGGTGGTGGGACCGGTCCCTTTAACGCTCCCATGGGTGGTGGAGGGGGTGGTGGAGCATTACCATTGGCCTTGGACATCAATGGTGGTGGTGGTGGCACCGATCCCTTTGATGCACCCATGGGTGGAGGAGGCGGTGGTGGTGGTGATGCAGAGTTTCCAAATGCCATTGGTGGTGGAGGTGGTGGAGGTGGAACAAATGCTATATTTCGAGACGTAACAGGAGGCGGTGGCGGTGGTGGAGGTGGAACAAATGCTATATTTCGAGACGTAACAGGAGGCGGTGGCGGAGGTGGAGGTGGAACAAATGCTATATTTACAGATGCAACAGGTGGCGGTGGTGGTGGTGGAGGTGGAGCAAATGCTATATTTACAATGTTTACAGATGTCACTTTAGGTGGCTGTGGGGGTGGGGGTGGAGGTGGTGCAAAGTGTGCTGACAAGTTGGATGTGGATGGCAACGGTGGTGGAGGAGGTGGCGGCATTGGGATTTTAGATACAACTTCAATCTTTTGAACATCATCAACTTCCATAAGACATTTTGTATTAACCTCAACTTCCTCGATCTTTGTCGTTTCATCCTTCTCGACAACTTTATCGATATCAGCTGAGACTTTAGATATTACTTCAATCTTTGGAACATCAACTTCCATAAGACATTCTGTATTAACCTCAACTTCATCGATCTTTTCCGTTCCATCCTTCTCGATAACATTATCAATATCAGCTGTCTTCACTTCAGATTGTTGCTTTACATTTGTTTGGATCAAGAATGTTGGATCTTGAGCAACTACATGAGGGAACATATGAAACGAAAGACGCTTTATATCAATGGGATTTAATTTATTAACCGCTTGAACCCTAAGTGGGAGAAGCATAGGTGGAGAATAAGACGGCTTCTCGATTTTAGTCGACGCTTTCCAAGCTTCCGGAAGCACCGATGTTGGGGTTGCCGGAGAACCAAAAAGAGAAACCATGTTATCCGAATAAGATTCAGACAATGCCTTTCCAAATGCACTCGATGGAGGACTATAATCTCTCATCTCTTCATCGTCATCCGATTCATCAAACAACCTTTCTCTTGCCACCTTGATTATATCTTCTAGAATTCCCAAAGCTAATGGATAGAAATTTGTTGTCATAATTCAAATTTAGTTAGAAAATCCTTGTTCTAGTATTAGCTAGGACAAAAGAAACACATACCAATTTGCTCTAAATCCGTGAGTTCATAGTTCAAAGATGAGTCATATTTGCATCCGACAAGCCATTCCTCCGTTGTCCACTTGTCTCCGAGTGATTTTAGAGCATCGCAAAAGATTTTGAGAGCCTGGTTTGATCAAATTATCATATTTGTATCAAAATAACCATTTGGATTCAAAAAAAAATATTAAGAGGTTAGACAGCTAGCTAACCTTATGTAACGATGCATTCACGATTTCTGACACTGGTATGTTCGGTTTTATACAAGGATGTTCTTTAAAGAGATCACTCAAGGTCGATATCAACAACTGTTGGAAATGACAATTCAAATAAAAAACAAGAAATTAAACACTTGCAGTTTTAACAAAACTCACTAATTAAGACAAAATGGATTACTACCTCATTTACAGAAGCAGAACCGACGCAAGGAGAAAAATCGACTAGGTCTCTAAAGATGGAAATCTTGTTCTTGAGTTCCGTCATGGTTACAAAATTACCTGCCACCCCACGTGAATTTCGGACAGCGGAACTTTTCATGTTCTTATCGTTCTTCGATGAAACAAAGGTTTTATTATGTGTATCGGGTACTTGTGCTTTTCCCTGCAAAATCGTAATTGAGCATATGTTAATAAAATGTTCCATCGTCTTAAACCTTTCGCGAATATCTCATCACCTTGCGTATAAATTTGTCACAGAACCCATAAATCGTTACACCGACACACACACAGAAGACGAATATTAGACAATCAAAAGCACAAATTGTTTCATTGTTTCCTGTTGAATTCATGGATGCTGATTATGTTCTTCATGTGAATATCAGGGAACATAAATGTAAGAATTGGTGAAAAGATTATCAGAATCTGAGATTCATTTTAATTGCTAACAAGTAACAACATGAATTTGGCATGCAAATAATATGAAGATTCTGAAATAAATTTGATATGTAAATCAAGAAAATTAACATTAATAGAAATCATAATACCTGAAATCCAGAAGACTTTTTACGAAAAAGAAAAGGTGCCACACCACAAAATGCCCCTGTTGCCATGGAATTAAAAGACTAAATCCCTGTTGTTCCTTAATAAATAAATCACCTGATCTTAAATTACCATAACTTGACAGATTCCTTTGGTTTGACAAAAAATCAAAAAAATGTTGACATAAAATATTATTAGTAGTAAATAAAAACAAGAAACAGCAAAAAATCAATTCTTTAATGAAGACCATTCAAAAAACCCAACTGTAAGTATATATAAAAAGAAATTGATGACGTGCAGAGCAATGTTTGTTGTATCTTTTAAAAATTAATCCTCCATGGACAACTTAGTTCTTCTCCTTTGTTTCCAAAAGAGAGAGAATGAGAGTCAAATTGGAGAAAATAGGATTCTTGATTTTTTGAGGAAAATGCTGCGTACCAACGTGTTTTTCGCGGTTTTATTGTATTAATCAGTCATTAGTTATTATAATTACCAGATTTATTCAAAAGGGATTTATGAATTTCGAAATAAATTTTATTTTATTAATCATTTGAGCAATATGTCTTAATATAATATAGCAAAATTAGGTGAAATTTTCTCTTTTATCAATAGATTTTTATTTAGCATCGTTTATAAAAAACACTAAGGGTGTAATCAAGTCGAGTAGTTTCGAACGACACACTGTTCAAGCTTGTTTTGAATTTTACCGAGTTTGAAATTTTTTGTCTAAGTTTGGTTTGATTGTTAATCGAGTCGAGCTCAAAAGTATTTTTATTGATCGAGCACGAGTCGGGTATCAAGTAGCTTGATATTTTACATGTATATTATCAATTTTTAAGCTTATATAGTCGAGCTCGAGCATAACTTCAAAAGTTACCAAACGAAAAATCATGTTCAAATTTGTTGATTAGTATGACGAACCGAGCTCAAACAAAATTTTACTGAAGAAGTTCAAGTCGTCAAATATCGAGTAGCTTGATTTGATTTTTAAATCTATAAATGACATTATATCACATCATGTGATAATATAATTTCTAATTTTATGTACTTGTGAATTATGATCTCTTTTTGCGAATTGTAATTAATTTTTTGTACGTCTTTTGAATTTTAACTAAATTTTTAGTTTAATCTCTGCTATCAATCAATTATACTATTCGAATCGTTTTATCTTAAATCATATAATTAATATTTTCATTCTTATTCCTGTAGTACCACGAAAGAGCAACGAATAACATGTATGTAGGAAAATAAAGAATGTTTCAGCTAATTATTTTTTGAAGATTTACATCATGATTAGTTTAATTTACTTGAAATATATAATCAATGCTTAACATAGAAGCAATGATGCCATCAACAATTACAAATTGAGGAAATATCTCCAAGTGTTCAACTTGGCATGAGTAAATATCTTTAATATATGTGATTTTGCATTCTAAAATTGAAATTTTGGCACTTTACATTCTGAAATTGCATATTATTGGCAGGACAATGAGTGTTTCGTCAAAAATTATGCAATTTGATGATGCAAAGTGTCAAAGTATAATTTCAGGATTCAAATAGTCAAAATATTGTATTTATGGCCTAAAGTGCCAATTACTCTTAATATATCTCTAATAGTAACTAGGAAAGTGCACGTACGATGTACGTGTCTAGATAATTTCATCGGTATTTTTTGTAAATTAGAGTAAAATTAATTTTATTATGTCATAAAATAGAGCAAATTAACTCATTTTTCACCTATTTAATTCATTAGTTTAATACAATTTTCACCGGTTTAACCTAATTTTTAGCCATTTTTATTTATTTTTACCAGTTTAATATTTTTTTAACTGTTTTACCCATTTTTTCGGTTATAACTTATTTTCACTAATTTTACAATTTTGTCCTTTTGTTTTTGTCCGTTTTAAATCATTTTTCTACCGATTTCACCTTATTTTGTCTGTTAAACTATTTTTTTACCGATTTCACATGTTCTTATCATATTAACTCATTTTTGAACGTTTTATTCAATTAACCCGTTTTTACCTATTTCACACATTTTTTTCACCAATTTCACCTGAATTTTTCTTTGATTTGAAATGTTTTAGCCGATTTTATTCATGTTTTCACAGATTTCACCTTTTATGTTGTTATTTCACCGGTTTCATCATTTTTCATGAATTACACCCTGATTTTCATCGATTCCACATGTATTTATCGATTTCATGGTACCGATCTTATACAAAATTTCACCAATTTCGTCAATGTTCACCGTGAAATTTTCACCCGAATTTTCATCGATTTCACATGTTTTCAATAATTTCATAGTTTTTTTTTATCGATTGCACAAAATTTCATCAATTTTTCACCATTGTCCACCTATAATTCACCCGTTTTTCACGAAAATAATTTCATGAAATTTAAGGTTATGCATGTCTTGATATTATTGAATATTCTTTTATATTTTTTCTATTCTAACCAAAGTAAAATTACATAATTAGCTAAGTCATAAGTATTTTTTATTCGTTCATAGTACGATGTGATTCAATTTTTGTGTTTTTCTGTAACCTAATGATATTTAAGAGAATTTCTTTTTAAATTTTATCTTTAGAGTGTTTATGGCTTATATTGTATTAAATCTTTAAATTAATATTTTCTTACATAAATAAATATTGATGCTAAAATATAACAATTTTATATATATTTTACGGGCTCTTTAAAATAATAGTTTTTTTAATGATTCATTTTTATCTATTATAAGAGAAGAAGATTAAAATTACAAAAATTGATATAAGAGAGAATTTATAAATTTTAGGAATTTATGTAGGAGATAAATTAAATATAATAAGACTTCATGTCTAATTATACCTCTTCAATTACTTTTACATATTTATCTTCGAATTAAATATCACTTTGCAATTTAAATTAAATAAGGGTATTTTAGTCAGCACAAAAAAGTTAAGAAATATTCATATTTTTATAATAGTAGTGATAGGTAACAAGGTTTGTAGATAACAGCAGGCAAGAGATCAGATTCAGAAGCATAAATTAAAATAGAGCTAGTATCAATTTACCTTCCTCTGAAATGCAAAATATTTAATTTACCCTCTTGTAATTTAAAAAAGAGCACTTTTATTTCCTTATGAAAATTTTAAAGAAGCAATTTACCTCCTTCAGCGGGAGAGTGTAACTCACTTATCAAAATTAAGAGTGAGCATGCAATGTGGTTTGTAACATAGGGGGGGAAATGCATATTACTGCCCTGTGATATCGGAAACCTGAAAAAAAACTACCCTGTGAAATTTTTTTGCACCAAACTTCCTTGTGTTTTCAAAAATCCTGCACATTACACCCATTCCGTCTCCCTCCGTCAATTTTTTACGTGCGTGTATTTTATGCGCCAAAAATGTGATTTTTTTTTTGTTTATGACGTAATTTTTCATTCAAAATGACAAGAATACCCTTGTACCTTTGAATCTTTGCAAAAAACTTCCTTGAGTTTTTAAAGTTTGCATAAAACCTCCTTGTGTTTTTTAAAGCAGAAAACTTCCTTGTGTTTTTTAAAGTTTGCGTAAACGTTCCTTGTGTTTCCCACAGTTTGCAAAAAACTTCCTTGTACTTTTGAAAGTTTGCGTTAAACTTCCTTATGCTTTGAAATGTTTGCAAAAAACTTCTATGTTTTTCTTAATGTTTGTAGAAAAGTAACTCATAATTTTTAATGTTTGCGCAAAAAATTCTTGTACTTTTAAACGATTGTTCAAACTCCCTTATACTTTTATACTATATCAATAATTTTGTATCTTTTAAACTTCGCACATAATATCTCTTCTTTTCTATGTTTGTTCGATATGAGAAGCGAGAGAGAAAAATTAGTGAGAGTTTTTGTAACTGTAAAGATATAATTTTTTATTAATATATAAGGGGTAATTTAGGCAATTCAATTAAAAATTAACAGTGTCAATGATTAACGGAGAATGGGTGTAATTTGCAAGGTTTTTGAAAACACAAGGAAGTCTGGTGCAAAAAAAATTTCACAGTGTAGTTTTTTGCAGGTTTTCGATATCACAGGGTAGTAATATGCATTTTCTCCTTTAATAAAAATATAATTTTTTATTAATATATAAGGGGTAATTTAGGCAATTTAAAAAATTATCGGTGTCAATGATTAACGGGGAATGAGTGTAATTTGCAGGATTTTTGAAAACACAAGGAAGTCTGGTGCAAAAAAAATCTCACAGGGTAGTTTTTTGCGGGTTTCCGATATCACAGGGTAGTAATATGCATTTTCCCCAACATAGGGAGGTAAATTGCCACATTTATCCTAATACCAGGAGGGGGGGGGGGGGGGGGGGTTTAAATTGTCATATTATCATAACACAGGGGAATAAGCTGCCATATATACAAATGTCAGGTAGGTAGTGTGACACTTTTATAAGATTAAAGGGGGTAAATTCATCTTTTTCAATCACAAGGAGGTAAATTGAACATTACGAATATCACATGGATAAATTGATATTAACTCATTAAATATATTTAGCTGAGAAAATCAAAAACTATATCCCCAGTCTTATACATGGGGAATCTGGATCATGAATAAGAAAGCTATGTAATGGTACAATTAAGCAAAATGTAGATATAAGGAAAACAAAAATCTTAAAGTATTGAACTTAAAATTTATCTTTTACTCTAAACATAATCTTCCAATCCAATTATTTAAATAAATGAATACACTTATATTACAAAAAAATGAAATTAACAATGAACCAAGAATGTACATGAACTATAGCCTATTCTTCTCCAGCTTTGAATGAGCTGTTTTGTTTTCTACTGGAATTTTCTTAGTCGAACCACTAGCACTTGTTCGTTCAGCGATTCTCTTCTGGCGTTCAATTCGTATTTCTTCCATTCTCTTTCGATCCTCTTCTTCCTGCATCAGCAAACAGAACAAGAAAGATTAAGAAAGTTGATTTATTAAAAAAACAATGTAACTAAACTAGATGTTATTATTATACCTTCTCTAACTTGCTCTTTTGCCCCATAGACTTATTAACTAAAGACGTCTTCTTGCTCTTGGAAAGGGAATCGAGCTTGCTCTTAGCAATCAACGCTTTAGATCTCGCATCCTTTCCCGTATTTTTGTTCACAGGACTTGCACCTTTCTTGCCACTAGCATTTTTGCCTTTCGATGTATGATCTTCTAAGTGACCGTTTTCTTTTATAATTGTAGATGTTTTAAAACATTCAGTAAAAGAAATTTCAACTTCGTAATCCATTTCAGGTGTCCATGATGTCCCGATAGATTCCCCCGACTCCCTTATGGGCACCATACATAGGTCATCAGGCTCGGAATATTCGGAAATTTCAGCCTTAGCAATAGTTGCATTACCATTTTCAAAATCAGCATCTGTTCTCCAGTGAGAAATATAAGGCTCGTTGACCTCCGATCTAGACTCTATGAAGAAAGAATCATCGATCATAGCAGTATTTATAGTTGTTTCTTTTTTAACAATGTCTGTTTCATAGGACAAAGTGTCACGATTGGTTATTTCCAATCGTGATTCCGAACCTCCTGAGGAATTTATGACATACCAATCTTCAAATTTACAGTTTTTGATTGTTGGTAATTCTGTGGAATAATCGGGAAGAGTCCCGAGTGTACTAGTTCTTGATTCTGAATAATGTGAAAACAATGTGTTTTCGTCTTCGGAAATGATTTTCTTCGTACTTAGATGTATATCTTCACCATTTGTGAAATTCACCGTGTGATCTTTTCCACCATTCTCCGCATTTTTCTGAATCACAAGAACTGAATCATCGTTAATCAAAGGTTTTAATTTAATTTCCTCAGTTTCCAAGTACATATTGTTCCTGGTTTTGTCCAAATGCCCGTCATTGGAGTTTTTCATTACAAAATCTTCGACTTGTAAATCCCGAGATTGATGCTTTGCTAACTCATTTGAGATTGGTTCATCGTTACTCATGACAAGATTATTCTTTGTTTTCCTTCCATCAGAAATATATGCATCAAAATCATGATTCCCACAATCCTGTTCCGCATAACCATTTGATCCATTTTGAGAAACGGAGCCCCGTTTCCCCTTATTTTTATAAGCTTCATCAAGTGACAAAGCTCCAACTGGAGAATCATCCGAGACTTCACTATCTTCTCCATTTCCCTTCTGGGAAGTTATGTAGTTTATGTTGCGGATAATAACTTTTTTCGAAGTCTTTTTCTTGTTTCTTTTAACATGTGACCTCCCCTTAGACGCATGCTTCTTATCATGCTCTTTATCCTCATCCGAATCCGAGTCACTAGATGCAGTTTGTTCATCCTCTTCAGAGTCATCTGTTCCATTTTCATCTACCAATTTCTCCTTCCTCCTAGACGACCTATGTTTTTTCCGATTTTTAGATGGAATAATGCCACCTGGAGCTGGATAGCCCATTTGGGTCGGATAATATGGCTGCCCGGGATGCATACCGGGTAAAGGGTAACCTTGAAAGTTGTACATATACTGAGGAATTTGATTTGCCCAATGTACTGGCTGCTGAACATTATTTTCTGTGAAAGAATAGCTTGGAGATCAGATCATGCATGCCAAACTCGGTAGCGTTTATGAGTTAATAGCAAATTACCTCCCTGTATTATTTTTAAGAGGCAGTTTACCTCCATATGATAAATAAAAGGGCAAGATACCTTACTGTATTTTTGTAAAAGAAACACATTGCCTCCCTATTGCTTTTTACATTTCCACAAAGGGATAAAGTGTCCATTAAGCAATATCAAGGTGGTATAGCGTCCGTTATATTTTATCAATAAAGGGTTAAATGGTCATTTTTCACATCAAAATGGAGTTCCAGTCGCATTTTTAACATGTGTCATTTTTATATTTTCATATAGCATGTGTCAAAATGAGATAACTAGCAAAAACCCCTTGTATATATAGCCCAAAGGAGATGGATTTGTTAACAAATTCAGGTTTTGGTAATAAAAAAATGTACGTAAGCATAATATGCAAATATTACCTTTGCTTCCATCGAAATTTGGTGGAGTGACACTCGTGTCGGATATAGGTTCAGATGAGACACTTCTCACAAGTGGAGGACTTTCGGAAATAACATTTCCATTTACATTTTCACCAGCTAGTACAATTCCAGATGTTCCCATATATGAAAGATCGGTCACAGGGTATGCCTTTACTGCTGCTAATTCATCCCTCCACTGGTCATCTGAATGCTTTTTCTTGTAAAGCACCTTGAATTCCTTGCACGCCACTCTACATAGACAAATTTTTCGATAATCTAGTTGAAGGAAAGTCCTAAAAAAGATATAAGAAGTCGTACTTTAAACGTGAAGCTCCAAATATGTCGGCAAAGCAAATAAGATCATCAATGTTTTTCATTTCATATCCTGCCACAATCGCACGTGCATAAGCCATGGCTTGCTCTTTTTGTAGTAATGCTTTTCGAGAATCCATAAGACGTTGAAGTTGAATCCTTCACAAGAACATGAATATATGACTTAGTAGAGTAAACATATTTCATAGACTTTCATCATTGGAGATTGACTTAAATTAAAAGTACCTTGAATTTTCTTCGACTGAATCAACATCTTCTTCAGAGTTTAGCTTAAAGATTGACCAAAAAAATTGAGTTCGATGCAAAATTTATCAAAGATGTTATTAACTCATTAATGTTAATTAGAGTACCTTCGATGAATTACTTGACTTCTTCTTGACCCCATCTGCAGTTAACAAGCTTACTGATAAACCGAGGGGCTTCGTAAGTAAACATATCCATGTTCATGTATATATGTTATGTATATAATTGTGTATATATATATGTAAGAACAATTCTTAAAACCTTGATCTAGAAAGGAAAGAAATGTAGTTGCAAAGCACATTATGTAAGAATTTATATGCTAGTAAATGTTCTTTATAAGTAGATGGCTATGTCTACCTTCTTCTGGATGTCCTGTCCCCTTAGATTGAATTGAACTGTCAATCTGCGAAATTTCCCGTTCAATTCTTACAATCCGCTCAAGAATTTCAGGAGTGCTCACAAAGCGTACAAATCTGCCGCAAATTAAATTTTGAAAAGAAATCAAGATAGAAAATGTAAATAGATCAAATCTTCTTCTCCCGGATTTGATCTTTACCCCAAAACTATGTTTGGTTTATGGATTTCCGAGAGTGAAACCATAAGTAAAATGCAAATGAACAAAAAATAAAGCTCCACGTTGCGTCATTGGATGCAAGACAACACATTTTCCTTGGCGTTTTTACTCGTTAGGATCCAAGAATCAAACATGGCCAAGGATTCAAGTTTCAATTCCAACATTTCTCTCTTTTTCGTAATTCATTTAAGCAATACTACATGAATGTAAGTCTAAATATCTAATCATCTAACAGATATTCACAAATGACAACAACAACAACAACAACAACCACCCATTTACAGAAAAAAAAATTGGATTGAACTACAATATATATAAACTAATTTACATAATGAGATCATATTATAATTTTACCTCTGAAATGTGGCTTTTGTGAACCAAGAGGCATCATCATCAATGGAGGTAGGGGGGCGAAGAGTAATTGAATACCCACCTTTTGGAATATGATCTTTTGCAAATTTCAAATGAGAAATGAAGGGTTCCACAAGCCCAGATGCTAATTTCTCACTTTTCTTCCCAGAAAACACAACAAGATCACATCTTTTCCCCAATCCCACATCGACAAGAAAAAAAAAAAAATAAATAAAAAAAAAAAAAAGAACATCAATACCTCATTCTCAACAACCAAATTTCACACAGGAAAATACACTCTAAAATACATATTGAAACAGAGAGTGGTAGAAATGTACCTTGTTCTTGTGGGGGTAAGTTGAAAGAGGGCATAATCAAGAATGCTCTTGGAATCCATACTCTCACAAATGAAGGAGAGATGAAATGTTAAGAGATTGGTATTTTGAAGTACTGCAAGTTCTTTTTTTTTTTTTTTTTTTTTTGATAATTGAAGTACTGCAAGTTAATTATGTTCATGAATGTGACATTTAGAAACTTTTTCTCAAGTCTTACCTGGACATTAGAAAGAGCCAGCAAGAAACTGATGGAACAGTGCACATGGCCAGTGTGTGTGTGTGTGAGAGAGAGGGGGAGGGGGTTTGTTGATTGGGCTATTTGCAGATATACCCCTCAACTATTGTCATTTGGCAGTCTCTCCCAAAACTTCTTATTTTTTTAGAGTCTCATCGGTTCCATGCATTTTATTTTATTTTATTACACTTTCTGTCCATTCTTTCGTCAATAAAACACTAAATGACAAAAATACTCTCTCAATGAAAGTTATATGGATTTTTTCATAGATTTAAAAGTTTGAGAAGTCGCTTGTGCTTTGTTGAACACCAAATAAGAACCTTTTATACCAATTTCATTATGAGCAACCAATATACAGTAAAACAAGTTGATGTATCTTTACTTTGATAACCTCTCTAGTTACGTTTTAATTGTGCTTGATGATGCCGTAAAATTGGTTTCAGTGCATAGTGCATATTGGTTGTTGGTCATAAGAAATTAATGCGTAAAGAAATTGGTATAAAAGGCTTTTTTTTTTTTGTTTTGTTTGGTATAAATTGTTTTGTTTTAGTGTCTTATTGACGGAATAATGAATGAAAAGTGGGAGAAAATGGATGGAGGGGGTAAGACTGCCAAAAAGTAAAATGTTTTGGGGAAGACAGCCAAAAGACAATTATTGAAGGGGTGTATCTGCAAATAACCATTTGTTAATTAATGTTGAAGATGGACATTATTTTTCATGATTTCATGATGTGGAAGTGGCCCCCCACTGCACATGATGGCCCCACTTTCCCTCCATCATTCTCTTGCAGTTACATTTCTTGTGTGCTCTGTTTAAATCTTCATTCATGGATCCAAGTAGTCCAAGCATAATTAATTATTAATAGGTTGTATTATGTAAGAACCATAGTTATAGAATCGTGAATCGTATCGCGTATCGGTGAGCCCTTGTATCGTATCGAATCGTGTATCGTATCGTAAGATACAAATCACTTATAAAAAATTGAATAAAATATATCTTCCACATTACTAATAAATAAAAACATGTAAAAGACTAACCAATTAAAGTAAAAAACATCATTTAAAAAAATATGGTCTTGTCACAAAATAAAAAGAAATAATAGAACTTTCTAAATTAACATCCAAATATCAATCTTAAATGACTTTTTTTTTTTCTCAAATATAAACTACATCACCACCAATATCAATGTTATCCAAATAAAATGATATTCTAATCAAAGAATCAAACAAAATAAAGTTACAATCAATTAAAGTAAAAACTATGTGATACCCTATGTTCATTCAAATTACATAAAGTACACTCAATCATCCATATGAAATAATAAAATAAAGTTCCAAAAATAAAATAAATACTAAATAACTGGACTGACCGTATAGTTACACCTCAATATTATTATGCTAAAGAGACAAAATTATGCAGTCACTAAAACTCAATATTAAAAGACAAAACTATCAGTCAACACATAATAACACATGAGATAAAGAGTTTCACATAAAATATCATAATGTTTTATCTGCAACGTGCATCTAATAGCAAAGAGGAAAAATATTTTGCATTTGGTATTCCAAGTGACCATTTTCCATATTGTAAAAAAAAAAAAAAAAAAAAAAAAAAAAAAAAAAAACTACTTAAAGTCAAAGAATCGTACGTATCGCAAATGTATCGTGTATCGTATGATTCGTATCGTATCGCAAATGAATCGTTGCGATAAAAACACCCAGCGATTCTTTCGACCGAGTCGAATCGCTAAGGTCTGGAATCGTATCGAATCGTACGATTCGTATCGTGAATCGTAAGATACTTACTACTATGGTAAGAACTATGAAATATGAGGGTGTTAGTCTTACCAGTTTAAATTAAGTCAATTTATTTAAAGTCATTTACCTATTAGGCTATCTCCAACCGAGAAGGCAACCGAGCATGAGGGGTGCTTGCTGATTGCCTTCGATTGGAGATGGCCAAAAATGGAGAGGGCGATTGGACGGGCAGCCAGGGCAGGGCGAACTGGAGGGTTGGGAGTTGGGACCTCCCAATTGCCTCCAGAGCCACCATAACTCAATTTTTTCTTAAAAAATTTTTTAGTTATTTTTTTTATAAATTAGTTATATATAATAATAAGTAGTTGTATTTATTTTTAATATGTGAACTGTAATTAGTTTTATTTATTTTTAATAAAATTTTATTTTTGTGTGTGTTGGATTTAATAAAATGATTAGTTTAAATTGTGAAATTTAATATTTCTATAGTCATATAATTCATACAAATAAAAGAATTAAATAAACTAGAACAAACTTTGGTTAGTTTTAATTTTTATATCTTTAATTTTGAAAATACGAGATATTAGATTATGATAACGAAAATTACGATTTAGGTTATTTTGATTTTAATTAAATTTATTATTATTATTATTATTATTATTATAATTGTTATTGTTATTATTATTATCATTATTATTATTATTAAAATAAGTAAGAATGAGGAGAGTGTGGAAAGTGAGAGTGGAGAAAATTGTGAAATTAAATTAAATGGAGGTTGATTGTACTTCGGTTGGAGATGAATTTTTAATTGGGGAAAAGGGCAATTAGGCAAAAAGGGGTCAAAGAGGCAATTAGGCAATTAGATATTGGGTTCGGTTGGAGAGGCCTTAGAAGAATGATTAATCACAATATATTTACAAATACATTTATTTTATATAAGAGGTGGATGCAACCAAATCATTCTTTCACATGAAGCATTGTTTCTTGGTTTCAATTGACTACTTGAATAATTAACCAAGAATAAATGTCAAAGTTTTAGTCCAAGACAAAATAAACTTAACACAATTAATGGGGACGTTTTGGCTGGATTTTCTTTTCTGGTTTGCCTAAATTGTCCTTATCTATGTAATTCTTGGAAAATTTTGTGTCTACTTCGATGGATAAGCGACAAATATGTATAATAGGATAAATCTTATACACATGTATCGTAATACTTGTGCGGCTAATTAGATGATAGGTATAGATATAGTGCACATTGAATCTTGACTCTTGACATTTTGACTTCATGCCTATTTTGAATTATGAATTTTCAATTTTCAATTACCAGAATTTTTTTCTTTATCTATTAGATCGTGTATTTACACCTCGGACCGAAGAGTGCAAAGGGTATATGTCCTCCCTAGTGTGGTGTCTCCAGTAGGATTTGAATTTAAGTCTCACTTCTGAAATCCGTAAGTCACTACCACTTGGTTCAACCACCTTGGGTAACTACCAGATTAATTAGTTGAAGAGTAAACTCCAAATGTTGTTTAACAATAATAACCAATGTATCCTCCACAGTTTCCACTAGAATCTATATGGTGGTGTAAAAAAAAAAAAAAACTTAGAAAATATTCCAATTGATATGTTTTTTAAAGGGAGATTTTCGGATGAGGATTCTCTGTCACATGTTTGTGTTATAAATATAAATTTATTGACAAATGTATTTATCAAAATTTTGTATGGATCTACACAAATACTTGAATGATGAATCTATCATGTGACCTCAAAGTGTGACAGAGGATCGTCACCCGAGATTTCACCTTGTTTTTGCAATGAAATTCTCATTAATACTCCATTAAAAAAAAAAAAAAAAGATACAAGGAACTGCAGAGTGATGGAGCATTGTTATTGCTTGTATTGGAAGGGAGGAATCATACAAAGTCTGGATCAGGGATTTTGCCCCACCATCACTTTTCATATACTTAATCAAATCCGACTCACAAATATATATATATACTTAAGATCAAGAATTATTTTACCTTGCTTTCTCATACAAGGGTATGAATGTGACAGATTTTTCGACAGACCCACGTCGAAAAAAATGGAAAATTATTGCCTAGATCCGATCTTTCATAGATAATGTATATAAACTTGCATATATATATATATTTGATGAATGCACTAAATTTGTTAATGGTCTATGAAAGACCAGATCTAGACAAATATCACCAAAAAAATAAAAAATCCAAACTAGGGTTCATCATCACCTCATGCCAGTGGAGGGAAAATGAAGAAATGGTAGAGGGAATTGAGAATGTAGGAGAACTATTTCGCAATCCGTGTAATAATAGAGTACTAATCAGGGCATTCTGATTTAAAAAAAAACATAATTGGGTCCAATTATTTAATACTCCCTCCATCTCATTTTTATTGCTCCTATTTCTATTTTGGGACGTCCCAAAACATGGCTTCCTTTCTCTTTAAAAAAATAACAAAAGTTTACTGTTTTAACAAATTGTCTAAAACTCCGTGCCAAACCTAAAGAGAGCAAGATTATTGGGACGGAGGGAGTATTTGGGTAGGAGATGAAATTACAATTAGACTGATTAAGAAGGGTGGCCCACCAATTTGCCCGATAACAACGGACTGCCCGCAAAATTATCAGCCCAAACGAACACAAAATTCTGGCCATTTTATCTAAAACAATTGCACTAATTTTGAACTTGTTTGAGCAACCGAACACAATCTTAGCTTTCCATTCTTGGCTATTCATGATGGAGATGCCCCAAAGTCCAAACCAAGACAAGAATAGCATAGCTAGTAACTTCCATTTTCCCGGGCGGCTAATATATGACTTTGTCAAAAACAAACAATTATTTTCCAATTTCCGTGGTGCCCAAACATGCTAGATACTCGGTTTATTAACTTTGGTCCCCTCCAATCCGATCAAATCCAATGTGTAAATTTTACAATGTGAAATAGGAAAGCTGTCCAAATGAAGCTATTTGGTGGCCAAGTGACGAGGGATAAATAAATCGTCAATTAAATTTTATTCGAGCTTACATAAATATAAGTCTGATAAATTTGGTCATTTTATTAAGCTAAATTAATTTATTGGTTGTTGGTCATAAGAAATAAATGCGTAAAGAAATTGGTATAAAAGGCTTTTGTTATGTATATTCATTAAAGCACAAGAACTCTAACTAACAAACAAAAAGCACAAGAACTGTTCCAACTTTTGAATCTTTGAAATAATCCATCTAACCTTTTTTAGAGAGGTTATTATATTACTTTTAGTGTCTTATTGACGGAATAATGAATGAAAAGTGGGTGAAAATGGATGGAGGGGGTAAGACTGCCAAAAAGTAAAATGTTTTGGAGAACACAGCCAAATGACAATAAAATTGAAGGGGTGTATCTGCAAATAACCATTTGTTGATTAATGATGAAGATGAACATGATTTTTCATGATTTTATGACGTGGAAAGTTAGGGGTGGGATCGGAACTGGTTTTCAGGGAATTCAGGTGTTTCGGGACGGGATATCGGGTTTCGGGTTTTCAAATTCAAATCCCGAAACCCGGTAGATCAACCAAGGTCCCGAGAGTTTCGGGTACCCGATTTAATTTCGGGATTTCGGGACGGGACCGGGTGTCCCGATAAAAAATTAATTTTTTTTTTTATGCAACTTTAAACCGTCTCGGATCTTCTTTGTCAATATTGGTGTACCGTTTCACCATTTTGCACCACGTGCCACTTGGAGTTATGCACCACATGTAGACTTAAAAAGGATCTCAAAACCATAAGATCTGATTGAAAAATTATTGGAGAAACTTGAAAATTGTAATCCTCTGCCATGATATATATTGAAAACTCGGACATTGGCGAGTAACGGATCAGTGGCGGACGACGGAAGTTGAGTTGTGGTGGAGTTAAGATTGAATTTTATAGAAGAAGAATACATAGAGGGAGATGTGAATAGTTGAATTTTGATTTTTAAGTATTTTGATTATATATATATATATATATATATATATATATATATATATATATATATATATATATATTATTTTAATTATACTATGTAATCGGGACCGGGTTTCCCGATCGGGTGGGAATCAATACCCGAAACCCGTCCCAACTTATTTTGACCAGGTTTTGTCCCGTCCCAAATGGAAAAATACCCGTTTTGTCCAGTCCCAAATGGGAAAAATCTGATCGGGACGGGACGGGTACCCGAAACCCGATCCCATTTACCTAGTCCTATGTGGAAGTGGGCCCCCACTGCACATGATGGCCCCACTTTCCCTCCATCATTCTCTTGCAATTACATTTCATGTGTGCTCTGTTTGAATCTTCATACATGGATCCAAGTAGTCCAATCATAATTAATTAATAATAGGGTGTATTATATAAGAACTATGAAATATGAGGGTGTTAGTGTTACCAGTTTAAATTAAGTCAATTTATTTAAAATCATTTACCTATTAGAAGAATGATTAATCACAATATATTTACAATTACATTTACTTTATATAAGATGTGGATGCAGCCAAATCATTCTTTCATATGAAGCATTGTTTCTGGGTTTCAATTGACTACTTGAATAATTAACCAAGAAAAAATGTCAAAGATTTAGTCCAAGACAAAATAAACTTAACACAATTATTGGGGACGCTTTGGCTGGATTTTCTTTTTCTGGTTTGCCTAAATTGTCCTTATCTATGTAATTCTTGGAAAATTTTGTGTCTACTTCGTTGGATAAGCGACAAATATGTATAATAGGATAAATCTTATGCACATGTATCGTAATACTTGTGTGGCTAATTAGATGATAGGTATAGATATAGTGCATATTGAATCTTGACATTTTGACGTCATGCCTATTTTGAATTTCGAATTTTCAATTTTCAATTACCGGATTTTTTTTTATCTATTAGACCGTGTATTTACACCTCGGACCGAAGAGTGCAAATGGTATATGTCCTCCCTAGTGTGGTGTCTCCAGTAGGATTTGAACTTAAGTATCGCCTCTAAAATTCGCAAAACACTACCACTTGATCCAACCACCTTGAATAATTACCAGATTAATTAGTTGAAGAGTAAACTCCAAATGTTGTTTAACAATAATAACCAATGTATCCTCCACAGTTTCCACTAGAATCTATATGCATGGTGGTGTAAAAAAAAAAAGAAAAAACTTAGAAAATATTCCAATTGATATGTTTTTTGAAGGGAGATTTTCGGATGAGGATCCTCTGTCACATGTTTGTGTTATACATATAGATCTATTGACAAATGTATTTATTAAAATTTTGTATGGATCTACTAGGGGTGTTCGCGGTGCGGTCTAGTGCGGTTTTGTACTTGCCCATACCCAACCCAATATTTGCGGGTTTTGAAATCTCTAGTCCAAACTCAACCCAACAAGTCTTGAGATTGCACTATGCGGTTCATTTGGGTTGGGGCGGTTTGGGGCGGGTTTTGCGGTCTCAATTATCAACTTTCTTGTATTTTTATTATTTGACAAGTTAAATATAAATGCACTAGTTAATTACAATTTTTTTTGTTTTTATTAATAAATTTAGTAAACTTTCATAGATAATATAATGGAGATGATGTAAAATATCAATTAAAATATGATTTTCAATGAATACATAATTTAATGAAAGCTAAAAACAAACCCGAACACTAAATTAACAAGTCATTACACAAAAATCAAATTGTTCCCAAAGAATAAAAAAAAAAAAAATATCTTTATATTCGAACTTGGTGTTGGTGGTTAATTGCCAATGAAAAGTTATGATTGATATATTTCTTTTGCTTTACTCTTTGTTTTTCGCAGAATATTTTTTAACTAATTTATTCTAGTTTTGAATCTATTTTTTTTATCTTTTTGACACTTAAAATTAGAGATTTATGTAAGATTGTAGGGTTTATCTAATATAATTGGGGTTTGGGTTATGGAACACGACTAATTTGTTAAAGTATATACTTATATTATATTTCTCATTTTCTTAAATTTAGGACTAAATTAAATAATAAAATAAAATAAAACATGTATACATCATCATTTATCTAAAGTGCGGTCGAATGCGGTTATGCGGTCTAAAAAAATTTAAAACCAAACCCGATCGAAAAATGCGGTCTTTTTTTCATGATGCCCAAGATCAACCCATCAAACCTTCAACCCGTAAAATTGCGGTCGGTTTGGGTTGGGTTGATCGGTTGGGGCGGTCTAGCGGTTTCGTTGAACACCCCTAGGATCTACACAGATACTTGAATGATGAATCTATCAAGTGACATCAAAGTGTGACAGAGGATCGTCACCCGAGATTTAACCTTGTTTTTGCAATGAAATTCTAATTCATACTCCATTAAAAAAAAAAAAAAAAAAAAAAAAAAAAAGAGATACAAGGAACTGCAGAGTGATGGAGCATTGTTATTGCTTGTATTGGAAGGGAGGAACCATACAAATTCTGGATGAGGGATTTTGCCCCAGCATCACTTTTCATATCCTTAATCAAATCCGACTCACAAATATATATACACTTAAGATCAAGAATTATTTTATCTCGCTTTCTCATACAAGGGTATGAATGTGACAGATCTTTCGACTGATCAACGTCGAAAAAAAATGGAAAATTCTTGTCTAGATTTTGTCTTTCATATAACATGCACAAAATTTCGCATATATATTTGATGAATGCACTAAATTTATTAATGGTCTATGAAAGATCAGATCTAGACAAATATCACCCAAAAAAATCGTTTTTTTGTAGTATACATACTACATAGTTAGATTGTTACCGAGAGAAAAGTTATGGGACGTGTCTATCATTCCATTAAAATTATCAAATCAAGAGAAATTCGGCAAATACATATGTTCGCAATCTATTTCATTCAAACACCTAGATAGGTTTTTTATATATACAAAAATGGAATCAAATTTGATACAAAAATACATATACATTTCTTCCAATTTTATAAATAGATTGCGAACATATGGATACAAAAATGTAAATTTGATATCACATGATAGGTTTTCATTGCAACTTTCATAGACAATTTATTCCCTATAAAATACATAATATTCAATATACCCTTCTATGACTTGAAAAAGAGCAATTTATCCCTTGTAAAAATTTGAAGAAACAATTTACTCCTTTTAGCTTGAAATTCACTTGCCGTAACGAAATTGAGAGTGAGCATGAAAAATAGTTTGTAACATAGGGGGTAAATTATTACATTTATCATAATGCTTGGGTAAATTTCCATATTTATCATAAAACATGGGATTAAACTGCCACATTCTCATAATAAAAGGGGATAACATGCCGCATATAAAAATGTCAGGGAGATGATGTGAAGCTTTTATAAAATTACATGGTGCTCTTTTAAATTACATGGAGGTAAATTGAACATTATGGATTTCATAGGATGGGTAAATTTGCCATGTTGGAATTAACCAAATAACAATAGATATTCATTCTTATACTCTAAATTACATAAATAAAGTATAATCTCAAGAACAACTATATATGAATGTCTATAATATGATCACATGTTATTGCTTGAATATAATATATAAAAGACATAATTCAATTAGGAATCTAACCTGACTCCATTGATGCCATGGTTGGATTTTCACCAAGAGACAAAGCACTAAATCTTCTAAGGAGGTGGATGGACATGTAAAACTGATTATTTTCTGATGGGGATTGAGGAATAATCACATGTATTTATCCACTCCTTAGGGACCACTGCTCTTCCAATTTATTGTCTAATTTGAAACTGACCCATCAATAATAACAAATTAGACCTTAGGCTTTCTACACATTAAACCCATATAATATTATATAATAAATAGTATTTCTATAACCCTTCATATTCCATCAGATCACTTAAATGGGTTTTTGGGCCTTAAATAAATAGCCGGTCCATATGTTATAATAACACATGTTAGCCCACACAATAGAAAATTGTTAACAATCTCCCACTTGGGATACATGTGTTTAATGTATATAACATACGAAAATAACTTTATTGAGCTCAATAGTGCTATTTAATATCAGAAATACTCCTAAACAATCTGGTCCATGTTATAAAATTATACTAAAATGATAAGACAACTAACAATGTAGAGAATAAAGTAGTAGATAAAGTATTTCTTATTCATGTGAAATTGATTTTTACAAGCATCATACATAGGCACTATTTATAGGCCTTGAATTTCAAATTCAAAGTGTAGGTTACAAAATGACATAAATGAGAATATACAATTTATTAGGGGGTTACAAAGTTGGGGATTACAAAATTGGGGGTTACAAGATTATGCTTAATTGTAAGAATATTATTTGGGAGTTATGGACATTCATATAATTATAAATTATTTACAACACTCCCCCTTGGATGTCCATAAAATAGTTATGTGCCTCTTTAAAAACCTAACTAGGAAAAACCCAGTGGGACAAAAACCTAGTCAAGGAAAAAAGAGTACATATCCATATGAAGTTAATAAGCGTGTAATACTGCCTCGTTAAAACCTTGCCAAGAAAAACCCATTGGGACAAAAAACTTGGACGAAGGAAAAAGAGTACAATGTGCATATTATTATTAAAAACACGCTCCCCCTGACGTCAACACATTGTCCACTAGTTGACGCATTCCAATGTTGTACCATCTTTCTGAAGGCAATATCTTGATATATCAAAAATACATACTTAACGTCATTCATATGCCTTCGTGTTGGTACAAAGTTTATCTTGCTAGTACATTAAACGAAAATGTTAAATCATGCTTGTACAACTAGCAAGATTCATTAAGTATCTAATTTTACTTAGATAAAGGTATTTCAGGTCCCAAAACTTTTTCACTGTTCGATCCTTTTGAGGACGAAAATAATCTTTTATTACATCCAAAGATTGAAACGACCATGAAATTGCCCTCAATGATTGATCCTTTTATCTATATAAAATCTTTTCATAATTGATTTTGTATGTATCGATTTATGGACAAAGATTTCATCTGTTAAATGCTTGATCTGCCGGTCAAGATAAAATTTTATTTTTCAAAATCTTTCGTCTCAGGTTCTTTCTCTAAAATTCTTTGGAAGTTCCAATAATATTTAAATCATCAATATATACAAAAATAATCCTGATCCCAATCTTTTCATAAAACACATGAGTTATTCGGATCGTTTTTATAGCTTTCTTTTAACAAGTATTCACTAATACAATTGTATTATTTACGTCCAAATTGTTATAATCCATACAAAAATTTACGCAAGCGTATTGAACAGTTTTCTCCGGAGTTTCCAAATGCATCTGAAATTTTAAACCCTTCAGGGATTTTCATATAAATTTTAATATCGAGCGAGCCATATAATAAGTTGTATCAACATTCACTAGACACAAGTAAAGTTTTTCACTTACTGCCAGACTAATAAGGTATGTATAAATAATTGCATCCACCACAAGAGATTACGTCTCCTCATAATCAATATCGGGTCTCTATGAAAATCCTTGTGCCACTAGTCGTGCTTTATATATAACGACTTCAGTTTTCTCATTTGGATTTCGCACAAATACCCATTTATATCCAAACGGCTTTACACCTTTAGGTGTTTGAACTACTTTGAAAGTTAACTTAATTCTGCTCGAATTGCGTCTTTCTATTTTGACCAATCATTTATATGTTTACATTTATATAACAAATTTAATTTCAAGAACCTCATATTAATTTATAATTATATGCAAAAGTGTTGTCGACAACTATTTTACTCTGGTTCCATCTTTTTCTCGTAGTGACATAACTTATAGAGATCTCTTTATTTATTATTTTCAGGTACCTGAACCTCTTCTGGGGTATTATCTAATAGTTATGTCTTGCGACTCTTCATGAGTACTTGCCTCCATTATATGACCATCTTCAATGTTAGCTCCTTATTTTACAGGATTTTTATCATTGGAACCAATTGATTTCACTGGAGCATATCTAGCTGGTATATGAGACTTAGTAACTCTTTTTATATTAGTAAATTCATCTGGCAGTTGATTTGCAATATTTTGCAAATAATTATCTTCTGGACTTCTAGTGTACACTGCTTCTTTTTTCGAGGATCTAGAGAAGATAATGTTTAATGTTTTTCGTGTAATTTCTTTTACCAGCTCTTTATTACCTCCCCCTGATCTTAGGAATATTATATCATCAAAATGACATTCGTCAAATCATGCCGTAAATAAATTTCCAGTCATTTGATCAAGATACTTATTATGGATGGGGTTTCATATCCAAAATATATTCCCAACCTCTTTTGAGGACCCATCTTTGTGCGTTGTGGTGGAGCAATTGTAATATATGTCGCACACCCTTAAATTTTAAGATGGGGAATGTTTGGCTCCTGACCAAACCTTAGTTTCATCAAGGAGAATTTATCATAATTTGTTGGCATGGACAAGTGCTGTTACATGTAACAAGAAATTTTGTTCTCATTAATAATCTTCTAGTAATTAACTGGAGGCATTTGAAGAATAATTCTATTAAATCATTGTGTATGAATATGGGCAACATGACTCTCAATAGCCATTTAAAGTCGGATATATGAATTTGAGACGTCTTCATTGCATAATCTGAAAAGTATGCTCTTAATTTAATTATTTGCGCAAATAATCCTGCAAACATCAAGATTGCAGATTGACACACATGTTACATTTGTAGTAGATGCATCTATTAAAATCCACATAGAGGATGAGTGGGCCCACATATATCACATTGAATGTGTTTAAAAAATGCTGGAGATTCTAACCCATTCTTAATTGAAATGATTTAGTAATCTATTAACATTGAGAACAAGCAGCACAAAATGATCTTTTGATTTGAAGAATCTTCTGGTTCTTCAGAGAAGATCCATATGAACTCTCAATAATTTTTCGCATCATAGTTTATCCGGGATGGTCTAACCGATCATGCCAAATTTATTTTGATCAGTAAACTTCTGGTTTACTATAATATGTGTTTCAATTGTACAAACACATTTCTATAAAATCCCCACATTTGAAATCTTAAATAAATGAGGTTAATCAAAATAATAAGTCTTTACTTATTATTAAGGATTCATAAGCTCAATAATCACATCAAAGTAACCTCATATAGCTCATGATTTGGTGAATAATTTAATCAAAATGAAATAATTATTACATTAATTAGTTCTCATTTTACTTTTAATCACGACATAAAATAAGATAAATTGATACAAATAAAGGCATAAAGAATATCATATATATTTCTACGTTTTTTTTTTTCATTTACTCAAATCAAACCTAAATACATAATTGAAATATAATAAATCATATTAGAAATTCAGATATTTAATCACAAAATGTTAAGCCGTAAACTTAATTTCATATTAATGATTATTTTATTATCACTATTAGCTCTATTTATCTCAATAGAAATTATCAAAATCGAAATTAGTATTACCATCAAGAATGTCACTTACATCGTATTAATTCATTTTTTCTTGATGAATGTTTCTTTCAACAAGTGTCATTTTGACACCTTGTAGAATCAATTTGCATACCTTTATTTTTTCTCAAGTTTTACCACTATTTCGTTTCGTTTCAGATGGTATGATGCAATCAATATATGAAATGCATAAAATAATTTGATCATGTCTAAATAATGTCAATGTCCATCGTATATTCCATGAGAAACGCTCCCTTTGGGAATAAATTATTTATATTCACATTTGCATCCATTTCGGGGAATGCTTATCAATCATAATAGGAGTTATAATTTTTTCATCAATGTTTCATTTTCCAACTACCATTATCAAATTGGTAGTATTTCTTAAAATCTCTCCACATTATCGCTACTTAATAAGAATTTAGGATTCCAAAAGTTGTAATACTATATCTCAAAATTGATAACTAGTTTTTAGTCGTGGATTTCATGCGAATTTCGCAACTTCAGGTGCGAACTTAAATAACAAGCTTTTGAAGAAAAATGTCTTTTAGATAGTTGAACTCTCTTTATTCAAGTTCGTATTAGTCCAGTAATTGTAAATATTCAAATTGCCGATACAAGAAATTTCGACCTTCGAAGGTTTTGAATTTTTAGCCAAAAGATATGACAAAATATTAAACTAGATATTCTTAAAAGGATTCTAAATGGCAACACATGTTTTTATCCATAAATTCATCCATAAAATGCATGCCTTAAAAACATATTATCAATTCATGCCAAAGGTGAACATGAGTTTAAATTTGCCATTTAGCTTGGACTAGAATTGAGACAATTTAATTCACATGAATATAGCTTTACTCAAGTGGAAACAATCACAACTTTGGTGTTAAAATAATTCCTCCAAATATTTTAGGACAAATGGGTCATCTACTCAAATATATACATTGGATTTCAATCCTTCAAGGAGGAAATTACGAATGAACCATTGCATTCACTTTATCTTTATCATATGTCCCATTTTATGACTGTATTTTGAGACTCTTTACATTCTAGTGAATTCAAACCAGTAGTCTTACAAGCTTACTAAGCTTTGTTAAATATTTGTTAATATAATAACATGTACCCCATTTGTACAATTTTACATACAAATGCTATTCTCTTAGTAGGCACTATCATCAATTCTCAATTTTATTAATTGATTAAAGAGACAATGAATAGGCATTGCAAGAACCTTTTGATTTAACAAGTTTTGATTCATCAACTCAAAGATTGATATCTTCTTTAATTTAACAAGATATAAATCATGGCTTTTCATTCTTCTCACTTTTCATGCGAACATTCAGTTATGGCCTCCATATTTGTTCAAGATTCAGAATCAGTATATATATTGAATCAAAGCCAATCAATGTACTTAATCAAATACATAAATCTTCAAGTCTGATTTTATCAATTTTCATTTTCATTTTATGATTGTATTTTGAGGCTCTTTGCATTCCAATGGATTCCAATATAAATCCATGTTATATAAAATGTTAAAAACTCAAATCTTCGGGTTTGAGTTTATAACCTAGGCTTCAAGCCTAATATTAAAATGAACCAAAATGTTTAGATTCTCAATTTTATCATTTAGGCTTCGGGCCTAATATAATATTTAATTTTAAGAACTTCAAGTTCTTGATATAATAACAAATTCTTCAACTACTCCGAAATTTAATCAAATCTAAGTTGAAGTAGCCATCAACTATTTGATTCCTAGAAAAGTTAGAGTACTGAAAATTGATATAAAACATAGGAACATATGACATAATATTTATTCTAACTTGGTGACATTTTAAAGATCAAACCTCGCTTTAATTGACAACGTTCTTATGGAATCGAGGTTAGTAAGATGATTAATGTCATAATTCCAACTTTCTCGGCTACAAACTTTACTGAGGCAACAACATAGATTTCATCTATTCTCTTTGTTAATATAAATACTAATGTTCGTATAAGCGTAAAACATATGATATAAAATATATAATAAAGAAGAAAATAAATAACTCACCATCTCACCCTTTCGTCGATTCGATTTTACCTTTTGAAGTGAGAAATATGAATTTTCTTACGGATCTGATTAGCTAACTTTGAATCAAAAGTATAGAACATATCGTGCTGATAACGTGTTATAAAATTATACTAAAATGATAAGACAACTAACAATGTAGAGAATAAAGTAGTAGATAAAGTATTTCTTATTCATGTGAAATTGATTTTTACAAGCATCATACATAGGCACTATTTATAGGCCTTGAATTTCAAATACAAAGTGTAGGTTACAAAATGACATAAATGAGAATATACAATTTATTAGGGGGTTACAAAGTTGGGGATTACAAAATTGGGGGTTACAAGATTATGCTTAATTGTAAGAATATTATTTGGGAGTTATGGACATTCATATAATTATAAATTATTTACAACAGTCCAATAGTTTTATTAATAAAAGACCAAAGAGGCCTTCATTACTATTTTATGTAACGGGACCCATCACTGATCACAATATTTACTCAACCAATGACAAAGATCAAATATGGATGTATAGCATGAAAATTACATGTAATGTGATCTTGACATGCCTATTTCCAACTGGTCCTCTTTATGACTCAAGAGAGTCTTGTTTGTCATACTTACAATCACTAATTGTTAAACAGCAACAATAAGTCATGACAATTATCTCAGAGTTACAAAAACATAAAACACAATATTAACAAACTTTAGTACGTACAAAATCATAAGAAAATATTGTGTACTTGATAATGTCAAACATTAGAAAAAGTATACACAAAAGATATCCATATACAAACTCCCACTAGTTTGGTACATTGTTCAAAAGACAAACACCCATACGAGCTACATGCTCATGAAACACCTTGGGTGGCAAACCCTTGGTGAGCGGATCAGCTATATTGAAGTTTGAACTAGTGTGTTCAATTGACACTTCATCATTTTGAACTCTTTCCTTAACAACTAAATACTTGATGTTGATGTGTTTGGACTTTGATGAACTGCAATTTTTCTTAGAATACATCTCTGCAGATTTGTTATCACAGTTAATCCTCAATGGCATCTCAATGCCATCAACAATTTGCAGCCCAGAGATAAAATTCCTCAGCCATATAGCTTGATTTGATGTTTCATAACATGCTATAAACTCTGCTTCCATAGTAGAAGAGGCTACAAGTGTTTGTTTAACACTTTTCCAAGAGATAGCTCCTCCGGCCAACATGAAAACATAGCCAGAAGTGGATCTCATGCTATCCACGCACCCAGTAAAGTCGGAATCCGTATAACCAATAATCTCCAAGTGGTCAGATCTCTGAAAAGTGAGCATAAAGTCTTTTGTCCTCTGTAGATATCGCATAACCCGTTTTGCTTCTTTCCAGTGAGCCAATCCTGGGTTACTTAAATATCTGCCCAACATCTCTACTATGTACGCAATATCCGGACGCGTACATACCTGAGCATACATGAGACTGCCTACTGCAGAAGCATAAGGGAACTTTTCCATTTCCTTCTTTTCTAGTTCAACTTTAGGGCATTAGTGCAAACTAAATTTGTCACCTTTTGCCACTGGTGTATCACCTGGTGCACAATGTTGCATATCATACCTACTGAGTACCTTATCAATGTAAGTCTTTTGTGATAAACCAAGTATACATCTAGAACGATCCCGATGGATCTATATACCTAACACAAAAGATGCATCACCAAGATCTTTCATTTCAAAATTCTTAAACAAGAATTTCTTGGTGTCATGCAACAAGTCCTTATCATTGCTTGCCAGTAGTATGTCATCGACATAAAGCACCAAAATGATAAACTTTCTCCCACTGAACTTGAAATAAATGCATTGATCAACAATGTTCTCTTTAAAACTGAAAGAAGAGATCACTTGATCAAATTTTCGATACCATTGTCGGGAAGCCTGCTTTAAGCCATAAATGGACTTCTTTAATTTACATACTAGGTGCTTTGAGCCTTCCGGCTCAAAATTCTCCGGTTGCACCATGTAAATTGTTTCATCAATGTCACCATTGAGAAACGCTGTCTTTACGTCCATTTGATGTAGCTCAAGGTCATAGTGAGCCACAAGTGCCATGATTACCCTAAATGAGTCTTTCGTTGAAACGGGTGAAAAAGTCTCCCTGTAATCTATGCCTTCTTTTTGAGTAAATCCTTTTGCGACAAGGCGTGCCTTATACCTCTCGATATTACCTTGTGAATCACGTTTGGTCTTAAACACCCATTTACAACCAATCGTTTTAACACCTTTAGGCAAATCAACAAGTTCCCAAACACCATTGTCTTCAATCCACTTAGCTGAATTGACACATGATTTGGCTTGATTGAAAGATATAGGATCATCCTCCAAACCTGTATCAAATTCATGCTCTTGGAGATAAACATAATCATCAGAAAATGCATTTCTTTTTTCTCTAGTGGATCTCCTTAACGACACTTCCATTTGAGGTGGTTGAGGTGCAACTGCTACCACATGAGGTGTTTACTCAACCATTATGGGATCCCCCAACTGAGTTGGTGGCTCCAAGGGAATGTATGCAACTACTACATTATCTGGATTTGCAACACCAACAATGTCAGGAATGGTTACCTGATCACTATCAGTTGCAACTGTAGTAGAAATGTTAGGAAAATTTTCTTCAAAGACTATGTCCCTCGAATCAGTGCTCCCACTGTCCTCAATAAATTTGGCATTCCTAGTTTCGAAAAAGGACATGCTTGAGGGATTATAAAACTTGAATCCTCTTGATCTCTCAGAATAACCCACAAAGAAACAGCTGACTGTTCTTGAATCCAACTTTTTCTCATCAGGATTGTACTGTCGAGCTTCAGCTGGACAACCCCAGACATGTAAATGCCTAATGCTAGGTCTTTTGCCTGTCCATAATTCATATGGGGTTTTGTCAACAACTTTACTGGGTACTCTGTTGAGTATATAAACTGCAGTCTTTAATGCCTCACCCCATAATGATTCTGGTAAAGAAGAATGACTAATCATGCTTCTGACCATATCCTTGAGGGTTCGGTTTCGTCTCTCAGCCAGACCATTCTGACTTGGTGTTCCTGGCATGGTATATTGAGGAACAATCCCACATTCGGCTAGGTACCTTGCAAAAGGCCTTGAATGTTGTTCACTCGATCCGTCATTTCTGCCGTAGTACTCACCACCACGATCAGATTTTACAGCTTTAATCTTTTTTCCTAGTTGAAGCTCAACTTCGGCTTTAAAGATTTTGAACATATCCAAAGCTTGTGACTTCTCATTGTTGGGATTTGGTAAGATAAACAGCCCTAGGCACAGTGGAATATAAAAAGTTTAGGACCTCTTACGGAATCTTGTCAGGATACTACTCTAGGTGTATATATAAATATTAATTCAAACGACGGTATGAACATTTTACACGTTATACCTGTCTCCTTGCAAATCCTAACTGGCAGTCAGCAAGAACGAACTCTGGTTTCTCCTCCAGCAATATCGATCCAGGCTCTGCAGTAGCGCCCCAAGTGTTGCGCCTCTATGGGTTGATACACCACAATATCACGAAAATAATATATCTTGATCGACTAGAACATAAGATATATTAAGATCTAGGACTTAGGAACGATTTAGGAACAAAATCGAAAACGAAAAATTCTTCCACAGGGAAGAGAGGGTTCGGCCGATTATACTGGGAGAGGGGAGAGAATTTTTGCTCTTGCTCAAATTTTGCTTATTGAGTTGTTATATGAAAAATAACTACAAGTAAGCTACTTATAGTTATCTCATTAACCTAGTCCTATTAGGACTAGGATTCCATTCTCCTACATGGGCCATGACCCACTCTAATTGGAAGACCAAGTCTTCTAATTAATTCATGGCCCAGTTAATTAATTTTGATCAGGCTTTATTTAGTCTCCCAATTAAATAACCCAATTAATTAACTAGTCTCCCAATTAATTAATTTTTGACTCCAAGTCCAATTAATTAATTATTCCTTTAATTAATTAAATCCAACTTAATTAATTAACTCACAAATTAAATTCCAATTTAATTTATGATTCTGATTCAATTCCAATTGGATCCTATTTTGTTCCAAATGGGTCGACCCAGTCGACCCACCCATTATAATCGACCCAGTCGATTATTCACCCAGTCGACCCAGTTGACTCGGTCGTTTTTATTTCCTCGCTTTCGCTTCATGTGTATTGTGTATGCCCCCGTAGGTTCACCACATAATTGGTCGTGGGTTATAATTAAATATTATTTAATTATTCGAGTAAGACTTACTCTAAAGCAATCGAACACTCTGTCGATTGATCATTCCAAAATTAGCACCCCTGCCAATTTGGGAAATCTCCCACACTCCATGGTCGATGTCCAGCCACAAGCCCATGGAGCCCAATCACTGGTGAATTAATTCAGTGAACCTTTTATCATTTACAATTTCCATATACACATAATCTCTCCATCGATCAATCTCCCAGTCGAGACTTAAGGGTATGGTTTTTCATCGGTTCCCCTTTTATTTAGTCTTTACCTTATGCATTCTGATCTCGAAATAAATTCTCTTTGACTTAATCTTTATGAGCTACTTACATAAAGTCGTCAGATACCTTGGCCAAGGATGTTACCAGAATTAATTTCTCACAGAAATCCACAGGAGAATTTCCCAACCTATCAAGTCGGGTCAATGGATCCTTTGTTGATGATATGAATCTGCATACGAGTTCCTCTATACCCAATATGAGTCCACAGAGACTTTCTGGCGAACTCCAGCCAGTCAGAACTCATATCAAAGTATAGACGTTCTCGCACCAGATAAACACTATCACCTCAAGTAGTTAGGGATCATTCTTCATATACTATTGCAAATTGGAATAACTTCAACCCCGATATGCGACTACCGCTTCCATGGTGAGTTATTTCCTAATTGGGCTATTCAGTGCGCTTGCCATCCCAACAAGCCACCCACTTATGTGTATCGACTATCCCAGTCACGCTCGTGGACCCCAGCGTTCTCCAGTTCAGTGGAGTATACACAATAGTGAGAGTCTAACCGAATCCAACGATGTCCTATCTCGATTGGATTCTACGACTCTTGAATATGTTCTAGATCACGGCCTTGGAGATCAGTCCACGGGTTGTCTCATAGCCCTGTGATCTAAAGACTTCTATCCTTATGCGTAGATAGTTATTACATAAGATAAAGATGACCATTTAATAAAGTGCATTTATTAATCGAAATTGAATAGTTCCTTATTTATTACAATAAATGCTCGCCATACAGCTGGCTTGCAGGACACTATTTCTATCAATCTCCCACTTGTCCTAAAGCCAGTTTTTTATGTTCTTGAGTCCCATCTTACACAGATGTTTCTCAAATGCCTTTTGAGGCAGGGGCTTCGTTAGCGGGTCCGCGGTATTATCTTTTGAGTCGACACGTTCCATCTTAATGTCTCCTCTACCAATGATATCTCTTATCACGTGGTATCGTCTTTGTACGTGCTTGGATTTCTGATGAGATCTCGGCTCCTTTGCTTGCGCTATTGCCCCATTGTTATCACAGAAGATAGTAATGGGCTCAGCGATGCTAGGTATCACATCTAATTCCTGGATGAAGTTCCTCATCCAAACACCTTCCTTTGCTGCATCACTCGCAGCAATGTATTCTGCTTCGCTGGTTGAATCCGCGGTTGTTTCTTGCTTGGAGCTTTTCCAGCTAATCGCACAACCATTGAGGTAGAACACGTATCCTGATGTCGACTTGAAGTTGTCTACATCACATTGGAAGCTCGAGTCTGTATAGCCTTCCAATTTCAATTCTCCTCCACCGTATACCAAGAAAAATTCCTTAGTCCTTCTCTGGTACTTCAGAATTGCCTTTACGGCTATCCAGTGCTGCTCACCTGGATCAGACTGGTAGCGACTTGTAACGCTTAGAGCGTATGCTACGTCTGGTCTAGTACATAACATACCATACATTATGCTTCCTATAGCGGATGCATATGGTACTCGAGACATATTGCTTCTCTCTTCTGGCGTCTTTGGGGCCATAGACTTAGAGAGTGCAATCCCATCTCTCATTGGAAGCAATCCTCTCTTGGATTCTTCCATATTAAATCTTTTCAAGATTTTATCTATGTACTGGGATTGGGAGAGGCCCAGCAGTCCTTTTGATCTATCTCGGTAGATCCTTATACCTAGTACAAATGATGCTTCTCACATATCATTCATTGAGAATTGTGTAGATAACCATGCTTTAGTTTCGGACAACGCTTTCACATTGTTTCCAATGATAAGAATGTCGTCAACGTAAAGCACCAAAAATTCAACTGTACTCCCATTGATCTTCTTGTACACGCAAGGTTCGAACATGTTTTTGATGAATCCAAAAGTTTGGATTGTCTCATCGAAACGAATGTTCCAACTTCGGGAAGCTTGCTTCAGTCCATAAATGGACCTCTGGAGTTTGCACACCTTGTGTTCATCTCCTCTGGATGCATATCCTTTTGGTTGCTCCATGTAGATCTCCTTGTCAATGTCCCCATTGAGAAAGACAGTCTTTACATCCATCTGCCATATCTCGTAGTTATACCACGCAGCTATGGCCAACAAGATCCGAATGGATTTAGGCATTGCGACGGGCGAGAAGGTCTCCTCAAAGCCAATTCCAGGTCTTTGAGTATATCCTTTGCCACTAGTCGTGCCTTGTAGGTTATTACCTCTCCGTTCACTCCAAGCTTTCGCTTATAGATCCACTTGCAACCCACGAGAGTCACTCCCACTGGTGGATCTACCAAGGCCCAGACCTTGTTTTAGTGCATGGAGTCCAATTCGGATTCCATGGCTTCGCGCCACTTTCCCGATTATATGTCCAACATAGCCTCTTCGTAAGTCCTTGGGTCGGTTAGAGACTGTCCAGTCTCATGCAGCAGACCGTAGTACCTCTCGGGTTCTCTACGTTGTCTTTCTGACCTACGAAGAATCGGTGTACTCTCTGGTGCACTTTCATGCTCATGTTCTCCCACTGCCTGTGGCGACGGGTCAGCTTGATCGACCTCTTCGGTCTTTTCAGCTTCAATGACCTCATCTAGTTCTACGTTATTTTCCTTCTTGTCAACCAAGAAATCCTTCTTGTCAACCAAGAAATCCTTCTTCAAGAAGTGTGTGTTCCTTGAGACAAATGTAGTTTGTCTTGTAAGATCGTAGAACTCGTATCCTATTGAGTTTTCCGGATACCCCACGAATTTGCACAAAGTGGATTTAGTTTCCAATTTATCTCTCACTAGCTTTTTAACGTAAGCGGGAGATCCCCATATGCGCATGAATGCGTATGAGGATGCCTTGCCAAACCATAATTCGTATGGTGTCTTTTCTACGGATTTAGAAGGTACCATGTTCAGTATCTTCGTTGCCGTGAGGAGGGCATGTCCCCAAAATGAAAGAGGAAGGTCAGTGGCACTCATCATGGATCGAACCATGTCCATCAAAGTTCGATTCCTTCTCTCTGCAACTCCATTCAATTGGAGTGTTGCAGGAGGAGTCCACTGCGATAGTATTCCATGCTCTACAAGATAATTTAGAAATTCGTTACTAAGAAATTCTCCACCTCGGTTAGAACGAAGAGCCTTTATCGTATGACCAAGTTGATTCTGTACTTCCATCTTGAATTCTTTGAATCGCTCAAAGGCTTCAGACTTGTGTTTCAACAAAAACACATATCCATAACGACTATGGTCGTCAGTGAAAGTGATGAAGTAGTCATAGCCACCTCGGGCGCTTTTTCTTAGTAGTCCACATACGTCAGTATGTATTAAGTCCAATGTTTACTTGGCTTGCTCAGGGTTTCCTTTAAATGGCAACTTAGCCATTTTACCCTTTAGACATGGTTCACATGTTGGCATTTCATCAATGCGATTGATTTCAATCGCGCCAGAAGATGCTAACTTTTGAATCCTTGACTTAGATATATGTCTAAGTCGAGCGTGCCACAATTGGGCAGATATTTCATTATATTGTTTCCTTTTGTTTTGTTGTACGTGCATAACTAACTTAGGTGGTTTCAGGATGTAAAGTCAATATTTCAATGTACCAAAACCGAAAAACAGGAGCTTTTATTAAAATTAACATTATCCTTAAATATGAATAAAAGTTTTTCATTAAATCTAGGTACATAAATGAAAGTTTCCCTATGACTTTATTAAACCACCTAAATCTACTTTTGCCTACGGCCTTGGTAGCAGCTCCAGCTCCATTGCCTTATTCAAGGATCCAATCCTCAGGCTCCAGTTTCCTTGATGTTCCCATCACCTACAAGGATGAGAACTCCAGTCAGTGTCTAACACAAAAAATGCACAGTTAATTGTAAAATTAATTTCAACAAGGAATATACCTGTTCGAACTCTCCATAGGTTCGAGCTTAATCCTTTCCCTTGACCTTGTGCAGTAAGGAGCTCTGGTTTCCATTTGTCTTGGCTTTGAACGCCGCCCAGTCTTTTCGCCAACCCTCGCTTTCTTGCCAAAAGAAGCTTCGTGTTCCTCGAGCATTTGTCGCAGGACATGCACAGTGATCTCTCGCCTCTGGAGATTCAAGTCCGCGATAAATCGGTCATATGATCTAGGAAGAGATTGTAGAATAAGATCCACTCGGAAATTATTGTCCATCACGACACCCATATCATCGAGTTCAGTCAGAAGTCGAATCATTTTGTGTACGTGGATTCCGACAAGAGTTTCCCTTCTCTTTCTTGCTTGCAACAGTTCCCTCGTGATCGCGAATCTGCGACGACCTAATCCCATAAAGGAATTTGAGATTCGAGATAATCTCTTTCGCGGATGTCATATGCTCATGTTGCAAACGCAGATCAAGTGACAAATATTCCAACATGTATTCACGAGCTAAGCCATCATCCAATTTCCATTAGGTGATGCTTTTTCGGAGCTCATCAGGAACATCATGTGAAATAGTAATGGGTGGTGGCACAGACAAAACATATGATATGTTTTCAGCTTCAAACAGTCCATTCAAATGATGCGTCCAAAAATGCAAGTTGGGTCCAGTTAAAATATTACGTTCAAGTGATGAGATGGACAAATCTCTAAGTGCTCTAAGCTCTTTTGACATCATATCTATAAAATGACGAGAGAAGAAATAAATACGCGAAAGATTAATTTAACATGCACAAATTTACAAACATGGTTTTTATTTGTAAATTACTCCCACTATTTTAATCAAAATCTTATGCCCCCACATAAGTTTCGGGAATTTAAAATATCCTAGCGGGCTTAAGGCCCAAATGCAATCTCCTAGTACCCACGATTCGTTGGCCATACTATTTGATTCATTTGATGGTCGATTACGTCGACGGTTAACCATCGCAGCTAACCCTTAAGTTCATTTAGCCTTATTTTTCGATATGGACCCACGACTCGTGAGACATCCATACTTACCAGCATTAAATCATGTCCAATACTCGTGGAGAGAAATAGTTCAATCCTAGACACCCCACGACTCGTGAGACAGCGCCTAAAACCTTGCTATCCCCTCCCTTGGCACTTGCTCGTGCATCGAGGCAATAGACATATCATCTTCCTATAGCTCGACCCACGACTCGTGAGACATCGAGATATATTCGTACAATATGCCTAAGACCTAGTAATTGGATAGGCTCGGACCATAGAGACTATTCTTATGCGCCCGTTATGCGATTTAATATTCTAATTGAATTTTAAGTTCAATTGGAGGTTTTAAGTTTTCTTGTGCGAGGTCTCATCATATTATGCTTTATCTTGTTTACGTGATCTATTCTAAGCATGCATGACATACATCAAAGAATATAAGTAAACATACATCACCTAGCAGGATATAATTGATCGATTGCCCATCCTATGCGATTCATCACGAGCCAAGTGATGAATCAATTGGTCAGTCTAGGGTGGAAATTAAATGTCCTAACTATTACAATTTTCAAACCCATACATCATGGGCCTTCTTGTAATATCCAGCTTGATTGGGCTTCATGTAATGAATTGGGCCTCCACGTCCTCCAAGGTTATGGGCCTCCATGCGGATCTCCAAGTCTTCATGAGGTCTTCTCGGCTCCAAGCCTAATCTAAGCTTAGCTTACAAATTAAAAATGGTCCTATTCTATAACATTGGTTTGCGCAAGCAAGGGCACCAATCAGGCCCATTTAATTACAACACATAAAATAAATAAACCAAAACTACACAGGGCTTAAGGGAAAAATCGACCAATCCACATATTCACTCAAGAACATGCATAAATTCACATAAGGGTGTTGGATAAGGATGAAGATGAAGAGCACTGAAGACAATTTGTAAAGGGAGGTTTTGATGAATTCCAAAACTTCAAATCTGCTAAGTATGGATTAACTTAGCTGATATCCCTTTGAAGAATTTTTGACTAAGTAAAGAAGATATCAGAAGAGTCAGAATTCAAGGTCCAAGGCTACTGATCTGCTGAAGGAAAGAAATCAGACTGGTGAAGATCAGCCGACTCAAAACAGATTTGTTCAACTTTGAGATCAGCTTAGTTTGCCATCAGATTTGTCCTTTCGTCAGCCAAGCGGAAAAGATCAAGAAGCCATCCCAACGGTAATAAATGCCCCTGGAAGTAATAAATGCTGAAGTACAAGGCTATTAAAGACAAATGATTGAAGAAATGCTTCGCATCAGCTGGGTGCATTTAATGCTGCATGCAGAAAAGTACTGTTGACAGTACGGACAGACTGCAAAGAGCCGTTCGCGGAAGTTAAAGACCAGTACCCGAGGTTTTGAATCTTGTCTCTCTTCAATGGACATTTTTCAAACCTTAAGTATAAATAGCTGTAGAGACGAAGAGAAGACACAACAACACAATCTCTGAGAAAATTTTCGAAGCAGAACTCTTTAAGTCTCAAAAACAGCTCACTCATCAGCTTAGTCATTTGTTGACAAAAGCAGAGTTGAAGAACAACGATAAATACATCTTCTGAGTGATTTTGTAATCGTGAGTGTTGTGAGAAGTAGAAATCCATCTTTGTGAGTGATATTACTTCGGAGAGTAGGAGTTTCTGAGTGATTTCCTACTGCGCACTTGTGGCCTTTTCATTTGTTGATTGGCGCAAGCAGAGTATACTGTAAACTTTGAGATTATAGTATAACCCAAGATCTGAGTGACTTGGAAGAGTGGACTAAAGGATATTTAAATCCATATAACCACTATAAAAATTACTTGTGTTTTTACTTGCATTTTTACTTGCATATTTTCTGTTGCATAAAAACACTTTGATTTAACTATTTGAAAAGTTTTATAAGGAAAGGAGTTTTATAAAACTGGGGAACAAACTTTCAAACTACTAAGTTTACTTGTGAAAAACACTTTACAAATCCGCTGCAAGTACTCCAAGTATTGAAACTGATTTTGACAAAATCAGCTAAGTAGTTATCAGATTAGTGGTCACCGAAGCTGTTCAAAGATTTGTTCGTGATCAGCCAAGTAACTTACTGCTCGGTAACAGCTTAGTCTGTTCAAGTTAGTACTAAAGTTTTAAAGTTAAAAATTGTTAAAAAGTTAAGAGGTCTATTAACCCCCCCCCCCCCTCTAGACCTCATCTGACCACTTGGGACCAACAAGTGGTATCAGAGCAGGTGGTTCATTAGAATCAGCTGCCTGATCAACGAGCTTGATCCGAGTGTTTTTCAAAGGTTTTCAAACTTTTTCAAAAGAGCATATTTTGAAAAATTAAAATTTTTGAAAAAGGGATTGTATCAGCCATGTTCCCCACATAGTTGGTATGAGCTTTGAAGACTGGAAAATCAGAATGGAGATTTTTCTGGCTGCTTAAAATGATAACATGTACACATGTATCATCAAAGGTCCATTCAGATTCACCAAGACTATCACGGTTGATGAAGCAGAAATAGTGGTGGAAAAAGATCTAAAAGAAATGACAGCCGAAGAAATAAAGCTGTTCAATCTGGATAAAGTTGGTCGTTTCATCATGACTAAGGCCCTTGACAATGATCGATTTGACAAAGTCAAGCACTGCAAGACTGCCAAAGAGATGTGGGATAAGGTTCGTGAAATGAGCGAAGGAAACAACGCCATCAAGGAGCATCAACTGAGTGTTGCTCTGGAAAAGCTGGACAACTTCAAGATGAAGTCTGCGGAAACCATTGATCAGATGGATACAAGGTTTACAAGGACGCTGAACGAAGTTTTAAAGCTTGGAAAAACCTTCACTGATAAGGAGATAACCGTCAGAGTTCTGAAGGCTCTACCTCCAAAGTTCAACATGAAGGTGACAGCCATGGAAGAGTCAAGAGATCTGGGAAAGATTTCACTCACCGAGCTGTTCTCAGTACTCAAGGCGTACGAGTATAAACTGCCAAGAATGGGTGTTGAAGAAACCTCTACTTCAAGTCCCACAGTTGCACTTGTTGCTACTGAAAATCCTAGAAGGCCAGCCTACAAAAGCAAAGAAGTGGACTCATCTGATGAAGCCACAATACTCAACAAAAAGGAGTACACCGCTGGAGACGTTGCATTGCTGATGAACAATTTCAAAAAGTTCTACAGACGAAAAATGAAGAACAAATATAACAATGCTTCTACTTCTAACCCTACTTCTTCTTCTCAGGATAAGGATTCTTAAATCCAAAATGATGTGGTATAATTGCAGGAAACTGGGTCATTTCATTAGAGACTGCCCATATCCTAAAGCTGAGAAGTATACAGAAGAAGAAAAGAGAATCAGAAAGGAAAGAAAGCATCAGAAAGGCAAGGTGCTAGTGGCAGAGGCAGAAAAGCTAGCTGCTGTCTACTCATCTGATTCAGATTCAGACACCTCTGATGAAGAGTCTTCTGATGAAGAGAGTCCTACTCTTCTCTGCCTGATGGCTAAGGAATCTGATGACTCCGAGGATGATGAGGTAACTCCTCTTTATAATGGATTATTTAATTCATTTGAACAAATGATGCTCAACAATACAAGTATTGCTGATGCATTTAAAAAGCTTAAGGAAGAGATGATATTGCTGAAAGAGCAAAACAGTTCACTGAAACTTAAAGCTGAAAAGCCAAGAGAATCAGCTGAATACAAACTGCTTGAGCAAGAGAATGAATCTCTGAAAGCTGAATGTGAAGTTTATAAGGGTAAAATCATTGAGCTTGAGAAAGTCATTGAGTCTCATGAGAAGTCATATGTTGCATCCACTCACACGTCTAGTAAACAGAAGACACCTTTAGATCAGGATAAGTTAGAACTGAACCATATTGAAAAATTTATATCAGCTGACAATAGTAAGGTCATTGTGTATGTTCAGACTACTAAACCTGCTTCGCCTGAGAATGTATTAAAGGAGACGAAAACTCCTAAGGCTAAAAAGAGCAAAGAGCTTAGTGTAGGAAAACAGACTGGTAAGTCCAAACAGAAGAGTCCTAGGAAGTCTTCTGATAAGGTCAAAACCAATCAGACTAGTGATAAGTCTAAGTCGTCTGTTAATGAGCAAGCATCTAGTAAGCCAAAAAAGCATAAAAATAAGAAAAATCAAAATGCTTGGTATGGAAATGAGTCTTATTATGTGCAACCTGCTGCATATCCTCCTATGTATCATGCACCTCAATTTCCTACTTACTATACACCATATCCTCCTCATCCAATGCATGCATATCCTCCTTATCATGCATCTTATTCTACTTATGAGCATTATCATTATCATGCTGATTATCATCAACATAACACATCTGATAAACATGATAAAGATGAAACTGTTCATGCTCCTGCCAAACAACAGAAGCCTAAGAAGCCTAAGACTTCATCATCTTGGGTTATCAAAGGTGGAACTAATCCTTCAGGACCCTCTCAATAAGGGTACCTAAAACAATTTTATTTTGTTTTGTAGGTTAGGATTAGGAGTAGGAGTAAAGTAGAGAAAATCTGGTACTTGGACAGTGGATGTTCAAGACACATGTGTGGAAACATACATGAGCTAACTGATGCTGTTGATGTGGACGGTCCTAAAGTTACTTTTGGGGACATCAAAGAAGGCAAGATTGTAGCAAGCGGAAAGCTGATCAAAGGCAACATTGAAATATCTGACGTCTCTTATGTTAAAGGCCTCAAATACAATTTGCTGAGCATAAGTCAATTTTGTGACAAAGGATATTCAGTTATCTTCTCAACAGATAAGTGCTAAGTTGAACAGATTGGTACAAAGAAGGTAATTTTATCTGGAAGACGACAAGGAAATATCTACACAGTAGACTGGAACTCTGCTGACAAGAGTTCAAGCATTTGTTTGGTGGCATCAACACCAAGTGAAGTCAGTTGGCTGTGGCACAAAAGAATGAATCATGTGAATTTCAAGACCATCAACAGACTTATCAAGAACAATCTGGTAGAAGGAATTCCAAAGACAGTCATGAGGAAAGATAAGCTTTGTGACGCCTGTCAGAAGGGTAAACAAATCAAGTCATCATTTAAAAGCAAGAAGCATCAATCTTCTGGAAGAATATTGGAGCTGCTACATATGGACTTATTTGGACCCATTGATCCTGTCAGCAATGGTGGAAAGAAATACTGCCTAGTTGTTGTGGATGATTATTCAAGATACACTTGGGTGATTTTCATGAAGAAGAAAAGCGAAACCAAGGAGCATCTTACAAATCTGATGGAAAAGATCCAAAATGAGAAAAGTATGAAAATACTGAAGATCAGATCAGATAGAGGGACATAATTTACAAACTCTACTGTTGAAGAGTATTGTAATGCCAGAGGAATCAGTCATGAGTACTCTGCTGCCAGAACCCCTCAACAGAATGGAGTTGCTGAAAGGAGAAACAGAACTCTTAAAGAAGCTACCAGGACAATGATAGCTGAAGCTAAACTGCCTCAAAGATTTTGGGCAGAAGCAACAAATACATTATGCTTTACCCAAACAGATGCATGATCAACAAGCACCAAAACAAGACTCCATATGAAGTTTGGAACAACAGGAAGCCAAACATTCATTATTTTAAGATATTTGGTTGTAAATGCTTTGTTTTAAATAATGGGAAAAATCACCTTACTGCATTTACAGAAAAGGCTGATGAAGCAGTATTTGTAGGATATTCTACTGTTAGTAAAGCTTATAGAGTCTTTAACAAAAGAACTTTACTTATTGAGGAATCCATTCATGTAGTATTTGATGAACCAAATCAATCTTCTGAAAAGAATCAAAGTATTAATCAAGATCTGTCTACTGATTTACAGAAGTTGAATGTTGGAAAGAATGAAGAATATGTTCCCATCATACTACCTGATCTCAACCCAGCTGATAACTCAAGAGCTGTTCAAAATCACAATGCTGATTGTCTAACAGACGAGTTGCAAACAGCTGACAGACCAGAAACTGTTCAACAGACAACAAATGTTCAACAGACTACTACTGGAACTCCAACAGTAGTGTTGAAAGATGAAAGCAAAGGACAACATCATGATTTGCAACCTGATCTTAGATGGCTCAAGAATCACCCACCAGAGCTGGTGATTGGTGATCCTTTGGATAAAGTGAAGACAAGGAGAGCTGCTGCAAGTGAAGCAATGTTTGTCAGCTTCCTATCTCAAATTGAGCCTAAACAGATTGAAGAAGCTTTAAATGATTCAAACTGGATTGAAGCTATGCAAGAAGAGCTAAATCAATTTGAAAGGAATGAAGTCTGGTACTTAGTTCCTAGACTAAGTCATCAAAGAGTCATTGGCACTAAATGGGTATTCAGGAATAAAATGAATGAAGATGGTGTTGTCACCAGAAATAAAGCAAGATTAGTGGCCAATGGTTATTGCCAAGAAGAAGGCATTGACTTTGATGAAACTTTTGCACCAGTAGCAAGATTAGAGGCAATCAGACTCTTTCTTGCTTATGCTGCTCACAAGAATTTCACAGTCTATCAGATGGATTTGAAATCAGCTTTTCTCAATGGAGAATTGCAAGAAGAAGTTTATATTGAACAACCACCTGGATTTGAAGCCTATCAAGAAGAAGACAAGGTATATCGTCTGAAGAAAGCCCTCTATGGACTGAAACAGGCTCCAAGAGCATGGTATGATACCCTATCTGATTTCCTCTTAATTAAAGGATTTTGTAAAGGTAAGGTAGACAAGACCCTGTTCACTATTGAGTGGGAAGAACATATTTTGCTTGTGCAAATTTATGTGGACGATCTTATTTTTGGTTTAACTAATCAACAGATGTGTGATAAGTTCTCAAAGCTGATGCAGAACAAGTTTGAAATGAGCATGATGGGAGAACTTAATTATTTTCTTGGCTTGCAAGTAAGACAATTGCCTGATGGAATATTCATTAGCCAACCAAAATACACAAAGGATCTGTTCAAGAAATTTGGTATGGAAACTAGCTCTACTGCTAATATTCCAATGTCTACTAGTCTTCGTTTGGATAAAGATGAATATGGCAAATCAGTGGACATAACCAAGTACAGAGGAATTATTGGGTCACTGTACGTTATACCTGACAGCTAGCAGACCTGATATTATGTACTCTGTTGGGGTTTGTGCGAGGTATCAATCAAATCCTAAGGAATCTCACCTCATAGCTGCCAAAAGGATACTCAAGTATCTTAAAGGTACTGAAGATTTGGGATTGTGGTATCCTAGGGAATCTGGATTTGAACTCATTGGATATTCAGATTCTGACCTTGCTGGCTGCAAGATTGACAGAAAGAGCACAACAGGTGCCTGTCAGTTCTTAGGTAGTCGTCTGATCTCATGGATGAGTAAGAAACAGACTTCAGTATCAATATAACTGTTGAAGCTGAATACATAGCTGCTGGAGCATGCTATGCACAAATACTATGGTTGAAGCATCAACTTGAAGATTACAACATAAAAATCAGTGGAATCCCTATCTACTGTGACAATACAAGTGCAATCAGCCTTACTCAGAATACTACAAGTCATTCAAGGACTAAGCATATTGAGATCAAACATCACTTCATTAGAGATCATGTGGAGAAAAGAAATGTCATGATAGAATATGTGTTTACTGAAAATCAAATTGCTGACATCTTCACAAAACCTCTAAGTGAGACAATGTTTTCAACTCTAAGAGCTGAACTGGGTTTATTGAAATTGGATGCATAAGCTGAGGGGGAACTCAACAAAAAACTGAAGTTCAACAGCTTACTCATCACAGTTATCTTCAAGGATTAACTCTCAACAGACTAGTTAACTTATGAATTCTTAAAGTCAGGGGGAACGTGTAAAACTAGCGGTACTTCTGATTAAAAGATGAAATTTGTTGATGACAGTTAGTTGAAGTTATGTTTTCAACAGAAGATTAAAGTCTTGAAGGTTGAATATTTATTACCTAGCTGGATTGACAAACAGCCGAGGAAGGTTATCAGTTATTGGCTTTCACTGATAACAGCTTTGTCATCAGGACAGTAGTCCATCAGATAAGTATTTATTTTACTCATCTGATCATCTATGTAAAAGCTTACTGCATAAAACGTTTTATTTTAAAATACGCTTTTACAAGTGATAAAAGAGCGGTACTTTTCCCGCTGCTCATTTAATGCGATTTGAATTCGAAAGGTCGTAACTGACGCCGCACGATCAGACCTGACAAGAAATGGATGTAACAGTTAGCTGGTATCACGGAAACCAAGATGCCCTAACTCTATAAATCCAGATCTGATCAGCTGAGTAGCTCTTTACGCACCCCAAATATTCAAAGAGCACTTGTGAGAAATTACTAGCAATTTTCTGCAAAATTCTTCTTGTTTCTCTAACTTTCAACAGAATTACGATGGCTGCTGAGGGTACGTATTTGATCTATGACTCCTACTACCAATCTGGTACCAATTTGATGAAGGAGCTGCTGGAGAAGTTCAAATCGACCTCACTGGTGAATTTCATGGAATATAACGAATCAGTGATCTGGACTGACCAGGTGTTGGAATACTACAAGACTGCTACTGTTGATTTCACAACCCAGGAAATCAAAGCTACTGTCGGAGGTAGATCCATCGTTATTACCCCCACTCTTATACACGAGACCTTTGGGCTTTCAAACAAAGGACGACATGATGTCACTGTGCTGACGGAAGACAAGCACCAACAGTTCTGGGCAATCTGTGCCAAGGAAGGAGAGATGTTGTCTGGCAACATCAAGAAGAGACAGCTGAAGGATGAATATCAGCGGATGGCTGATATGGTCTCTAAGCTTATTGAGAATTGCACGTTTTCCTTGGATGTTGTTACCATGAAGAGGTTCAGCATCATGGTCGCCATTTACTACGGACTGGAAGTCAACTGGTCTGTTATTATTTGGTACATTTTGGCTCAATTCCACGAGAAAAAGAAGGGCAAGGGTCCCCAAAGAAATGACAGAATTACTCTCAGCTATCTGCTGTTCAAGATGGGCTGTGAGGTTACTAATGGGAAGGAGATCCACTCTGGCAAGGCAATGTCAAAGTACTTTCCTGTTCTTAAAAGAAAAGCCGACGAGGCTGATGTGGAAGAGGAAGCAGAGGAACCAAAGGCAGTTCCTGCCAAGAGACAGAGGAAACTTGTGAAAACTGCTGAGATTGCTACTGCAACTCAAAAGAAGAAGGCTGATGATGAGCCTAAGGAGAAAACTCCAAAGAAACAGAAGAAAGTGGATGATGCTGAAGCTACTAAGATCATTGATCTAACCACTGCTGATGTCAGGAACATGTCTCCTGCATCATCTTCAAGAACTCCAACTGCTCAAGTGCCTGATGAGACTGTTTCTCATAGGACCAGAAGTCAGTTGAGAGATACTGCTGCTTCCAGACCTATTCAAGGAAGATCAAAGAAAACAGCAAGGAAGCATATGACTTTTGTTGAGGAGCCTACTGAGTTGGAGAATTTAGTAAGGCAAAGCCCTCAAACTGCTGAAAGACCCGTTGGAGCTGAAGAGGCTTCTGTTGCTGAAGAGACTGATGCGCAACAGACCACTCAAGCAAAGCCAACAGTTGAGGTTGCTAAACCTCAGGATGATCCTGATGTGGTGATCATCCATCCCATTGCAGCTGCACCTCTACCATCTGTTGGTCCAGCTCCTGCCCAAGCTGATAAAGGAAAGAGAAAATTCATCATTAAGAAGAAGAAAATATCAGCTGCTGACAAAAAGAAAAGGGAGGAAGCTGAGCAGAGAAAAAGAGATGAGCTAGAAGAAAAGAAGGCATTAGAACTGAGCAAGATTCAGGAGGCTAAAGATGAAGAAAGAAGAAAGATGTCTTAAGCTGAAAGAAAAGCAGCTGATGACGCTGAGCTTGCTATGGTCATTGAGCTAAGTAAAACTGATGCTCATGGACCAGTTCATGGTGGAGGCATCAAGATTAATGAAGCTGATGAAGACAAACCAAAGAAGCCTAAGATGCCTGCTGGAGAGGTCAAGCCAAAGGAGAAGTATAAAATAAGAAGAGAGTTTGACATTGTCTATGCTGATAAAGATCTCTTCAAAAGGTTTGAAAAGACCTTGGCTTATTATGACCAGAAGCTGATGCTGAAGACTCTGTTCACCCATGAAAAGCCTAGATACATGAAATGGAGAGATTAGAGGCTGAACAGATCTGTTGCAGAGCTTCAGAGTTGGAAGGAATTAGTTGATGAAGAAAAATGGGTTTTAAATTGGCTAAGGACTGACTCTATTCAGAAAGCTTTGGATCCTCATTGTGTAAGGGATGCTATGCATCAGTATGCTAAGGATTTTGCCTTAGAGAAAGCCAAAATAATCAAGAACACTTTGCCTGCTAAACAAAGAAAGTCTGATGATGCTGTTGAGAGGGCAATCAACATAGCTGTTATGACCGCCTTGAAGAGATGGGCAGAAAGGTCAAGATATCAGCAAGGATGTTCAAGTGAATTGCCTCAGCTGCCAAGCATTCAACAGATTATATTTGGCAAAGAAGTCAAAGACTACTACGAAGTGCCTAAGGGAAACAATGCCTTTACAAATCCATGGATCATTGTGCGACAAATCCATCAAACAACATCCTTTAATGATGATGGCAAGATTGTTAGTTTAGTCTATGGTGATGTCACTGATGAGCACAAAGCTGACAAAGCTGCTGATGAACCCTTAGCAATTGAGTGGAATGCTAAGGAGTCCAAAGCTGATCAGGAGACAGAGCTGAAAGATGCACCTGTCCACCAGGAGACTGAGGAAAGGGAAGCTGATACTTCTGCTTCATTAAGTGAATTACATTCATCACTGATGGAAGCCTTCCAGTTATTAATGGAAAATCAAATGAAGAAAATGGAAGAGAAGAACAGCCTGCAGATGAAGAAGTTGAAAGAAGAACTGAAGGAATAGTTGGCAGAGTCCAACAGATCACAACTGGAAAGTATACATCTCCAAACTGCAAAAACTATCAAGAAATCCATAGATAGCTTACCCTTGCCAGAAGATCATTCAAAGTAGTTGCTGCAAAGCCTTGTTGAGATGAACAGAAACGTTGAAGATGTGAAGGCTGATGTCAATCACCTTCATGATGCTTTAAAAAGAGCTGAACACAACATAGTTGATCTCACTGCTAACTTCATCAAAGTTAGTGAAGAAGAGAAAGTTGTTAATGTTGGAATGTTGCAAGAAATATCCAAAGCTGGAACGGTTATACAGAATGAACTTACTACTATGCAACTTAACATTGACTGTTTCAATGATCAAACTGACGACATCAACACTGCTCTCACTCATCTTACTGCCAGTCATGATGTGGCTAATCAGAACATCAAAGCTTTATGTGCTGCTATGAAGATTCCTACTGTTGCACTTAACCCTGCTGCTGAACCTGTTAATGTCACCAGATCTGATGATGACAAAAAAGGGGAAGATAAAAGGAAAGAACCAACTGAGCAAACTGCTGCTATTGAAGCTAAGAAAACTGAAGAAGCTGCTGAAAAGACTAAGGCTGCTAAAGAAGTTGGAAAGGTAGAAGGCAAAAAGAAGTCTGAAGAAGAGACGAAGGACAAAGACAAATCTGATGAGGAAATGGTTGAAACCAAGGACTCTGCTGAAGATCAAACAGAGCCACTTACCAAGTACAAAAATACTGAATCAGCCAAGAGAGCAATGGAAAAACTGAAAGAGCAGCAACTCAAAGAAAAGATGGAAGCTGCCAGGTCAAACCTGCTTTTGGATGAGGATGCTGTTGAAGATGAAGAAGAAGAAGAAGATGATGAAGAATCATCTTATGAGTATGAAGAAGTGCTAGAAGGATCTGATGAAGAAGCTGATAGTTAGGAAAGACAAATCCATTTGTAATCAGTTTACTTTATCTATCTTTCAGACATCTCATCTGATTAACTTGTACTTGTAATATTTTCATCATAAATAAAAGTCAAGTTTACTCCAACACATCTTTTCAATCTCAGAAAATTTTGAGGATTACAATCTTTAGCATAGGTATAACAGGTACTTAGCTGAAGTTTTGTCATCATCAAAAAGGGAGAAATTGTTGGATAAGGATGAAGATGAAGAGCACCGAAGACAATTTGTAAAGGGAGGTTTTGATGAATTCCAAAACTTCAAATCTGCTAAGTATGGATTAACTTAGCTGATATCCCTTTGAAGAATTTTTGACTAAGTAAAAAAGATATCAGAAGAGTCAGAATTCAAAGTCCAAGGCTACTGATCTGCTGAAGGAAAGAAATCAGACTGGTGAAGATCAGCCGACTCAAAACAGATTTGTTCAACTTTGAGATCAGCTTAGTTCGCCATCAGATTTGTCCTTTCGTCAGCCAAGTGGAAAAGATCAAGAAGCCATCCCAACGGTAATAAATGCCCCTGGAAGTAATAAATGCTGAAGTACAAGGCTATTAAAGACAAATGATTGAAGAAATGCTTCGCATCAGCTGGGTGCATTTAATGCTGCCTGCAGAAAAGTACTGTTGACAGTACGGACAGACTGCAAAGAGCCGTTCGCGGAAATTAAGGACCAGTACCCGAGGTTTTGAATCTTGTCTCTCTTCAACGGACATTTTTCAAACCTTAAGTATAAATAGCTGTAGAGACGAAGAGAAGACACAACAACACAATCTCTGAGAACATTTTCGAAGCAGAACTCTTTAAGTCTCAAGAACAGCTCACTCATCAGCTTAGTCATTTGTTGACAAAAGCAGAGTTGAAGAACAACGATAAATACATCTTCTGAGTGATTTTGTAATCGTGAGTGTTGTGAGAAGTAGATATCCATCTTTGTGAGTGATATTACTTCGGAGAGTAGGAGTTTCTGAGTGATTTCATACTGCGCACTTATAGCCTTTTCATTTGTTGATTGGCGCAAGCAGAGTATACTGTAAACTTTGTGATTATAGTATAACCCAAGATCTGAGTGACTTGGAAGAGTGGACTAAAGGATATTTAAATCCATATAACCACTATAAAATTTACTTGTGTTTTTACTTGCATTTTTACTTGCATATTTTCTGTTGCATAAAAATACTTTGATTTAACTATTTGAAAAGTTTTATAAGGAAAGGAGTTTTATAAAACTGGGGAACAAACTTTCAAACTACTAAGTTTACTTGTGAAAAACACTTTACAAATCCGCTGCAAGTACTCCAAGTATTGAAACTGATTTTAACAAAATCAGCTAAGTAATTATCAGATTAGTGGTCACCGAAGCTGTTCGAAGATTTGTTCGCGATCAGCCAAGTAACTTACTGCTCGGTAACAGCTTAGTCTGTTCAAGTTAGAACTAAAGTTTTAAAGTTAAAAATTGTTAAAAAGTTAAGAGGTCTATTCACCCCCCCCCCCCCCCATCTAGACCTCATCTGACCACTTGGGACCAACAAAGGGCATGAATGTAAATTTACCGGCTCCTTTAATTTTAATTCTCAAAAATTATCTAAGTTAATTAATTTTGAATTAACAATTAACCTCTAAGATTAATTAGCTCTTACTTGAGCTCTAAGTAATCTATAAATCTTATCTTGATTAAAATTGGTTAATTAAGGTAGACCAAATCTCTAAGATTCCTACCTTATCCAAAACTCTATGTTTCCCAAATATTCCCAAATCTCCAAGATTCTCAAGATAATCCTATTTTGACTAGATTAGTTAATTAAGGTAGTGTTCTAGTCTAACAATGTAACTACCCTATCTAAAAACTCCAAGTTACCTAATCTTCCAAAATCCTCCGAGATTTTCAGGACTTCCAAAATAGGCGTGTTTGAGATCAACCAAAATTCAGCCATGGAGTGACGAATAGGACACCGCCACGTGACAGCACACACGCGGCCACGGAGGCCGCGCGTGAGCCGCACGCAGCGGCTGCTGTTGCGCGTAACAGCGAGCAGCAGCGTGCTGCTGCACGTTGCCAGCACGCACAGACTGCCCGTAGGCAGCTCCCGTGTGCTGCACGCGAAGACAGCACGCTGTTTACGCGCTGCTGCGTGCGGTTGCACGCGGTGCGCTGCTGCGCACCGCAGCGTGCCACCGCGGTTGAACGCAAAATTTTTTTTGTTGTTTTGATTACTTCTTGATTTAATTAAAATCAGTTCTAATTAAATCCTTAATCCAAAATAAAATTAACACGATTAAAATTTCGAATCTAAAATTATCCATTAACTCCAAGTTAAATAACAAACGTCCTAAAACATGCAAAGTTACAGAACTAGCCATACATAAATCAAACATATGATTTATAACACAGAATATGCAAATTCATATATATACAAAGCCTAGAGTTGGCTCTGATACCCCTGTTGGGATTCGGTAAGATAAACAGCCCTAGGCACAACGGAATATAAAAATTTTAGGACCTCTTATGGAATCTTGCCAGGATACTACTCTAGGTGTATATATATAAATATTAATTCAAACGACGGTATGAACAGTTTACACGTTATACCTGTCTCCTTGCAAATCCCAATTAATTAACTAGTCTCCCAATTAATTAATTTTTGACTCCAAGTCCAATTAATTAGTTTTTGACTCCAAGTCCAATTAATTAATTATTCATTTAATTAATTAAATCCAACTTAATTAATTAACTCACAAATTAAATTCCAATTTAATTTATGATTATGATACAATTCCAATTGGATCCTATTTTTTTCCAATTGGGTCGACCCAGTCGACCCACCCATTATAATCGACCGACTCGACTCGGTCGTTCTTATTTCCTCGCTTTCGCTTCATGTGTATTGTGTATGCCCCCGTAGGTTCACCACATAATTGACCGTGGGTTATAATTATATTATTTAATTATTCGAGTAAGACTTACTCTAAATCAATCGAACACTCTGTCGATTGATCATTCCAAAATTAGCACCCCTGCCAATTTGGGAATTCTCCCACACTCCATGGTCGATGTCCAGCCACAAGCCCATGTAGCCCAATCACTGGTTAATTAATTCAGTGAACCTTTTATCATTTACAATTTCCATATACGACATTGTTGGTCCCAAGTGGTCAGATGAGGTCTAGAGGGGGGGGGGGGTGAATAGACCTCTGAAAATTTTTAGACTTAAAAAATTTTCAGTCGTCTGTCAGCAGACTAAGCTTATGAAGAACAGTAAGCTGACTATGCTGATCGTGAACAAATCTTGAACAGCAAAGTGACCACTCTTCTTATAGTAACTTAGCTGATTACATCAAAATCAGTTTTTGAAGAGTATACTTGCAGCGGATAATTTGAAAGTGTTTTTCACAAGTAGACTAAGTCTTTTAAAGATTTTATCCCCAGTTTAAAAACTCCTTCAAAATCTTTAAAGCAATTCAAAGTGTTTACTTATGCAATTTTGAAATATGCAAGAAAACTTAAATGCAAGAATAACACAAATAATTTTTATAGTGGTTATATGGATAAAAATCCTTTTGTCCACTCTTCCAGATCACTTAGATTCTGGGTTATACTATAAACACTAAGTTTACAATATTTCTTCACTTACACCTACACAACAAATGAAAAGGCTGTAAGCTCGCAATAGGAAATCACTCAGAAAACCTATCCTCTGAAGTTAGATCACTCACAAAGATGGATCTAAACTCCGCACAACACTCAGCTAATACAATTTCACTCATAAAGTATTTTCTATTTTGCTTCAACTTGGTTTCTGTCAACAGATTACTTCACCAGATGAGTGAGCTATTCGAGCTTCTTGAGACTTAGATAAATTTCTGCTTCGGAAACGAAATCTCAGAATGTTGTTGTTGTTTTTCGCTCGTTAAAATAAGCTCTATTTATACTTGGATTTGAAAATATGACCGTTGAAGAAAATCACAATTCAAATCCATAATCTTAGCCCAAATTCAGAACGGCTCCCTGCTACAGTACTTTTTCTGCTGTACTTTCCTGTAGCTGCATTAAATGCACTCTGCTGATCCGAGAGTTAATTCCAATCATTTGCCATTACTACCATTCTCTTGCAGCATTTATTACACCAAGTGCATTTATTACCGTTGAACTATCTCCTTGATCTCTTCTACTATGCTGATCGAAACAACCCTGCTGATAAATACTCTGCTGATCAAACTCTGAACTAATCTGATTTGAGTCAGCTAATGGTCTACCCTTCTGATTGCTGTTTCAGAACGAGATCAGTAGTCTTCTGGGCTTTGAATTTTGAACCCTTCTGATGTCTTCTTTACTTGTTCAAAATTCTTCTAAGGGACCTAAGCTTTCCATACTTAGCTGATTTTGACGTTCTGGAAATCATCATAACCTTCCCTTATCTTCTTATCTTCTTTGCACTTCATCTTCATCCAACAATTTTCCCCTTTTTGATGATGACAAAACTTCAGCTAAGTAACTGTACCTAAACTAAAGTTTTGATCCTCAAAAATTTCTGAGATAGAAATAGTTTATTGGATTCAAACTTGAACTTTTATAGATTTTGAAAAGATTACAGATTACAAGTTCAATCAGATGAGATGTGCAAAAAAAATTACAAGGATTTCAAGCATAAGTAATCTAGACTATACTAGTCTTCTGTTTTGTCTTCTTGCTTGTCCTCTTCATCTTCTTCAGGTTTGAAAGTTTCAGCTTCTAAATCCTTGAAGAATTTTTTTCTTAAGAGCTCCAACTTCTTTTGCTTAACATCAGGATTTAGCTGTTCTTCAGCTGAGTCCTTAGCAGCAGCAATTTCTTTATCAGTCTTGGCTGCTTCCTTAGGATGTTCTTCAGCTTCAGTTTCATCAGCTTTATCTTCTTCTTCTTCTGCATTAGACTGGTCTACTGGTCTGCTTGTGCCTTCATTTTCTTCATCAGCAGTTTCATCCTTGGCAGATCCTTCCAGTACCTCAGTTCCTTCCAATTCATCAATCTTTGATAGATATTTGTCATCTTGTCTATCTTCTTCTTCACCAGGTACCCTATCTTCCCCCTTTTTGTCATCATCAGCAGGGTTGATTGGATACTGTGGCAAGACTGGTGTGATTTGGAGAGTATCACAGAGAAGTTTGATGTTTTCTTCCATAGCATCAAGTTGAGCTTCCTGTCTGAGTTGATTGGCCTCAAAATCATCCATTCTGTTAAGGACAACTTCTCCTTGGTCACCTAGCTGAATCTGAGTTGCCAGAATCATATCAGCTGATGCCTTGAAGTCCTTCATCATATTTTCTAAGGTTTCATCCTCAGCTTGAATGGCCATCTCAACAGTTTCAGTAATCTGTCTCCAACCAGCAGCTGTACTTTGAGTTCTTGCTCTAATCACATCCATATCTTGTCTGATAGTTTCCACATTATGAGCAGTGTCTTCTATCAGAGAGGTTGGAACAGCAGTAGCTTTCTGGGTTGGTTGACTTAAAGCAGTCAACAGATTAGCAGTTATCTTCTCTTCTAATTCCTTCATTGAATTTGAAATCATCTGTTGAATTGAGTCCAACAGAGATGGCTGTAAACATTGAGAAGAAGAAGTAACATCAGTTGGAATTGGAGGTAAGGTAAGATTTTCTTCTTCAGTAATCTGATCTGCTGGACCAGGAGCAGTCTCTTTTTCCTTGGTCTCATCAGCTTAACCATGAGTGCTTTCCTTCTCCTTAGTCTGATCAGCTTGTTCAGAAATACCCTCCTTTTCCTTGATCTGTTCAGCTGGATTTGGAGTGCTTTCCTTCTCCTTATTTTGATCAGCTGGTTCAGAAGTATCTTCTTTGTCCTTGATTTGATCACCAGGATCAGAAGTGCCTTCTTTTTCCTTAGTAGGATCAGATGTACTCTCCTTTTACTTATTTTGATCAGCAGGATCAGAAGTACCTTCTTTTTCCTTAGGTTGATCAGCAGGATCAGAAGTACTTTCTTTTTCCTTATTCTGATCAGCAGGTGGTGCTTGGACCTTCTTGACATTTGCAATAGTACGCATTTTACCTGCATTATCCAAAGTAGATCTATGAGTGATCCATGTTAGATTATCAATAGCAACAAATGGGGAGATTGGATCCTCAGGAAGCTCTTCATATGGTCTAATGTTGGGTCCATAAACAATCTGCTTCAAACTTGGAAGTGGGAGCAGTGAACTTGGCTGTCCCTTTAACTTCCTAGTCCTTTGGCCCAAGTTTCCAGTGTGGTGGAAATAGCCAACTTGATTGCTCGTTCCTTTAAGTCTTCATTGTCAGCATACTCCTCTGGAACGGAATCATACAACTTCTTTGCTTCAGCTTTTACTATGTGACTGATCCTCAGTCTCAGCTTATCCAGGAAGAACTCTGAGTCCAATTCTTGAGTCAGAGAACTTGTCTCAAGCCATTTCATAACCCAGGCTTCTTCATCAGCAACAGCCTTCCAGCTTGCAATTTGATCCTTACTCTTTGTGAGATGATACTCCCTCCATCTGTTATATCTGATCTTTTCTTTGGTAAACATCGTCAGACGAGTAATCTTGCCATTCTCTGCATCCAACCGTGCAATAAAATCATCAAATACAGCAGGGTCATCTCTGACAATCTCCAATGCCAGTTTTAACTCTGCTCTCCTCTTTGGTTGCACTGCAGGAGTTGGCATAACTTGCTTAGGCTTGGTGGGATCTCTTTGTTCACCAATCACAATACCACCAGCTTGCCTTGGACCATGAGAGTCCTTAGCACTTGCTTCAATGGCAGCAGCCAACTCTGCTGCTTCAATGGCATCTCTTTGTGCTTGAGTATTTTACTGGCTTCTTCTTCCCGTCTTTTGAGCTCAAGGGCCTTTAGGCGATCTTCTTCAGCCTTTTCTGTGGCCTTCCTTTGTCTCTCAACCTCATCTAATCTCTTCTTTTCAGCCTCAGAGAGATAAGGAACAACAACTTTGCCAGTCCTTAGCTTCTTAGCTTCAGGACTTTCCACAGTCTGTAGTGGAATGGCATCAACAGGAGCAGGGTGCAGAAGGAGTGCATCCCCTTCATTTGTTGTGCCAGTCTGCTGTTCTTCTCTAACATCAGCAGACACTACAACAGATGAGTCTCCAGCAGGCTCAGCAGCAGGTTCTTCAATGATAATCGGTCTCTCTGCTGATGCTGGTATCTCTCTAACTTTTTCAGGTGACTTTTCAGAGAAGGTAACCTTTCTTTTTGCCTTTGACTTGGTAATTTTTCTTGAAGGTTTAGATTGAGGAGGTCCTTTCGCAGAACTCCTTGTCCTCATTCTCTTTGCAACTTGATGAACAACTTCATCTGATTCTGTTCTCTCAGGAGATGATCCAGTCTCCATCTTCTCAAGTTCCTCAGTAAAATCATTAATTACTTTGTCAGGAATGACAACTTCAGGCTGAGCTGATCCAGCTTCAACAGTAGTGCTTACTATTTGATCAGCAGACCCACTGGTCTGACCAGCCTTCTTGCTTTTCTTGGAAGGGGCCTTAGCAGTCTTGGCAGGAGTCTTCCTTTTAGAAGTAACCACACTTCTAACTGGCTCATACAACTTGAATTCTTTGCCACCATGGACAGGCTTTCCACTTCCCAATTGGCATCTCAAGCTCAAGAACAGATGACTGAGCATAATTGCATAATTTTCCTTCTTGTCACTCGGCAGGTCAAATACATGAGCTGCCCAGTTAACTTTCAATCCATAGTATATCCAAATCATAGTGTAGTATCTCCTTCTGGATAAACCGTCCAGAGAATTGGTGCTGCAGTCCAATACCTTCGCAATTATATCAACAAATCTCTGATACTCATCTTTCAGTTGAGTTTTCATCAGAGACCCAGTCAATTCATCTCCCTTCTTGGCACAAACCAGCCAAAATTCTTCTTCTTTCTCAGACCCTAGGTCTGTTACATCTCCTCATTCATTTGTCAGCCCGTACACTTCACTTAGAACAGCAGCCGATATGCAAATCTTCTTTCCCCCAATAGTAGCAGTCATGGTTGTCTTTTCATCATTGAATTCTCTGGTCTTGTAGAAATGATCAACGTCGTCCAGATACACTCGATCCTCATGAGCTTCTAAAATGGGTACCAGCGATGATTCCTTAATTTTCTCTAAAATTTCCCTCATCAGATCAGTACCGGTAGCGAAGAATTTGTCATAGCTTAGATATCTTCCCTCAGCAATATCCATTTTTGAGATTAAGTGATGTGATTCTGTAAAAGATTGAGAGCTAAAACAACAGAAAGCTTAGAGAGTTAGAGAATTTTGAGAATTTTGTGTGCGTAAGTCGAGTGATCTGTTCAGATCGGATTTTATACGTTTCTTTAGGTTTTGGTTATCGTGATTAATGTGAACCGTAAGATTGATCTGACAGTTTTTAAATCGTGCGGGTGATAATTGCGGACTTCAAATTTATTGAATTAATGTCAGATGGGCGGGAAACTCAATCGACACTTATCTGTTACTTATAAAAGTGTGTTTCAAAAGATGCGATTTATGACCATGCTTATATAATGTATCAGATGAGTAGAGTTTAACTTATCTGACAGACGAGTGATCTGATATATGATATTACTAGAGAAAGCCAATAGCTAGTAATCTTCTTCTGCTGTTTGTCAATCCAGCAAGATAATTTGATCTTCAATCTTCAAGAATTAAGAACATATCTTCTGATAACATAACTTCAACTAACTGTCATTAACCAATTTCATCTCTAGAACAGAAGTACCGCTAGTCTTACACGCTCCCTCTGTCTTTAAGAATTCATAAGTTAACTAGTCTGTTGAGAGTTAATCCTTGAATATTATAATGGATGACTGTGCTGATGAACTTCAGTCTTCTGATAAGTTCCCCCTCAGCTCACGCATCCAAATTCAGTAATCCTAGTTCAGCTCTTAGAGTTGAAAACCTTACTTCACTTAGAGGTTTGGTGAAAATGTCAGCTATCTGATTGTCTGTATGAACATACTCAATCATAACATTCCCTTTTTCCACATGATCTCTAATGAAGTGATGCTTGATCTCAATATGTTTAGTCCTTGAATGACTTGTAGTGTTCTGAGTAAGAGAGATTGCACTTGTACTGTCACAGTAGATTGGAATTCCACTGATCTTGATATTGTAATCTTCTAGTTGATGCTTCAACCATAGTATCTGTGCACAGCATGCTCCAGCAGCTATATACTCAGCTTCAACAGTAGATATGGATACTGAAGTCTGTTTCTTACTCATCCATGAGATCAGAGGACTACCTAAAAATTGACAAGCACCTGTTGTGCTCTTCCTATCAGTTTTGCAGCCAGCAATGTCTGAATCTGAATATCCAATAAGCTCAAATCCAGATTCTCTAGGATACCACAATCCCAATTCTTGAGTGCCCTTAATATATTTCAGAATTCTCTTGGCAGCTAAGAGATGAGATTCCTTAGGATTTGATTGAAATCTCGCACAAACCCCAACAGAGTACATGATATCAGGTCTGCTAGCTGTTAGATACAACAATGACCCAATAATGCCTCTGTATTTGGTTATGTCCACTGATTTGCCATCTTCATCTTTATCCAAACGAAGACTAGTAGACATTGGAACAGTAGCAGTGGAGCAAGTTTCCATACCAAATTTCTTAAACAGATCTCTTGTGTATTTTTCTTGGTTGATGAATATTCCATCAGGCAACTGTCTAACTTGCAAACCAAGAAAATAATTGAGTTCATCATGCTCGTTTCAAACTTATTTTGCATCAGCTTGGAGAACTTGTCACACATCTGTTGGTTAGTTGAACCAAAAATAATATCGTCTACATATATTTGCACAAGTAATATATTATTCTCCCATTCAATTGTGAACAAAGTTTTATCTACCTTACCTTTATGAAATCCTTTAATTAAAAGAAAATCAGATAAGATATCATACCATGCTCTTGGAGCCTGTTTCAGTCCATAGAGAGCTTTCTTCAGACGATACACCTTGTCTTCTTGTTGATAAGCTTCAAATCCAGGCGGTTGTTCAACATACATTTCTTCTTGCAATTCTCCATTGAGAAATGCTGACTTCACATCCATCTGATAGACAGTGAAGTTCTTGTAAGCAGAATAGGCCAGAAACAGTCTGATTGCTTCAAGTCTTGCTACTGGTGCAAATGTTTCATCGAAGTCAATTCCTTCTTCTTGACAATAACCCTTGGCCACTAATCTTGCTTTATTTCTGGTAACAATACCATCTTCATTCATCTTGTTTCTGAAAACCCATTTAGTGCCAATTACCCTTTGATGACTTGGTCTTGGAACTAAGTACCATACTTCGTTCCTTTCAAAGTGATTCAACTCTTCTTGCATAGCTTCAATCCAGAAGGAATCACTGAGAGCTTCTTCAATTTGTTTAGGCTCTATTTGAGATAGAAAACTGACAAACATGGCACCTTGTGCAGCAGCTCTTCTTGTTTTCACTCTATCCAAAGGATCACCAATCACTAACTCTGGTGGGTGATTCTTGAGCCATCTGAGATCAGATTGCAGGTCTGTATGTTGTCCTCTGTCTTGATCTTGCAACACTACTGTTGGAGATTCAGTAGTAGTTTGTTGAACAGTACTTGTCTGTTGAACAGTCTCTGGTCTGTCAGCTGTTTGCAACTCGTCTGTTAGACAATCAGCACTGTGATTTTGAACAGCACTTGAGTTATCAGCTGGGTTGAGATCAGGTAGTATGATGGGAACATATTCTTCATTTCTTTCAACATTCAATTTCTGAAAATCAGTAGACAGATCTTGATTAGTACTTTGATTCTTTTCAGAAGATTGATTTGGTTCATCAAATACTACATGAATGGATTCTTCTATTAGTAATGTTCTTTTGTTAAAAACTCTATAAGCTTTACTAACAGTAGAGTATCCTACAAAGACAGCTTCATAAGCCTTCTCTGCAAATGCAGTAAGGTGATTTTTCCCATTATTTAACACAAACATTTACAACCAAATTTTTTAAAGTAATGAATGTTTGGTTTCCTGTTGTTCCAAACTTCATATGGAGTCTTGTTCTGATTTTTGTTGATCATGCATATGTTCTGGGTAAAGCAGGCTGTGTTTGTTACTTCTGCCCAAAATCTTTGTGGCAGCTTAGCTTCAGCAATCATTGTTCTGACAGCTTCCTTTAGTGTTCTGTTTCTCCTTTCAGCAACACCATTCTGCTGAGGGATTCTAGCAGCTGAATACTCATGATGTATTCCTTTGACATTACAATACTCTTCAACAGTAGAGTTTGTAAACTCTGTCCCTCTATCTGATCTGATCTTCAATATTTTTGGGCTTTTCTCATTCTGGATTAGTTCCATCAGATTAGTAAGATGTTCCTTGGTTTCACTTTTCTTCTTCATGAATATTACCCAAGTATATCTTGAATAGTCATCCACAACAGCTAGACAGTATTTCTTTCCACCATTGCTGACTGGATCAATGGGTCCAAATAAGTCCATGTGTAGCAGCTCCAAGATTCTATCAGAAGATTGGTGCTTCTTGCTTTTGAATGATGACTTGATTTGTTTCCCTTTTTGACATGCGTCACAGAGCTTGTCTTTGCTCATGACTGTTTTTGGAATCTCTTCGACCAGATCATTCTCTATCAATCTGTTTATGGTCTTGAAGTTTAAATGATTCATCCTTTTGTGCCATAGCCAGCTAACTTCACTTGGTGTAGAAGCCACCAAACAAATACTTGAATTCTCGTCAGCAGAATTCCAGTCGACTATGTAGATATTTCCTTGTCGTCTTCCAGATAAAATTACCTTCTTTGTACCAATCTATTCAAAATAACATCTATCTGTTGAGAAGATGACTGAATATCCTTTGTCACAAAATTGACTTATGCTCAGCAGGTTGTACTTTAGGCCTTTAACATATGAGACGTCAGATATCTCTATGTTTCCTTTGATTAATCTTCATTTAGCTTTCTTGCCTTCTTTGCTGTCTCCAAAAGTAACATTTGGACCATCCACAGCAACAGCATCAGTCAGCTCATGTATGCTTCCACACATGTGCCTTGAACAACCACTGTCCAAGTACCAAATCTTCTCTACTTTACTCCTACTCCTAATCCTAACCTACAAAACAAAAATAAAATTGTTTTAGGTACCCTTATTGAGAGGGTCCTGAAGGATTAGTTCCACCTTTGACAACCCAAGATGTTGATGTCTTAGGCTTCTTAGGCTTCTGAGTTTTGACAGGAGCATGAACAGTTTTATCATTATCATATTCAGCAGATAAGTCATGTTGATGATCAGTATGATAAGGAAAATGTTCATAAGCAGGGTAAGGTGCATGATAAGCAGGGTATGCATGCATTGGATGAGCAGGATATGGTGCATAGTAAGTTGAAAATTAAGGTGCATGATACATAGGAGGATATGCAGCAGGTTGCACATAATAAGACTCATTTCCATACCAAGAATTTTGATTTTTCTTATTCTTATGCTTCTTTGGTTTACTAGTTACTTGCTCATTAAAGGTCGACTTAGTTTTACCACTAGTCTGATTCGATTTAGCTTTATCAGCAGACTTCTTAGGACTCTGCTTTTTGGTCTTACTAGTCTATTTACCTACACTAGGCTCTTTGCTCTTTTTAGCCTTAGGAGTTTTTGTCTCCGTTAACGCTTTCTCAGGTGAAGCAGGTTTAGCAGTTTGAACATACAGAATGACCTTACTATTGTCAGCAGATTTGAATTTTTCATTATGATTCAATTCTAACTTATCCTGTTCTAAAGGCATCTTCTGTTTACTAGATGTATGCGTGGATGCAACAGTTGATTTCTCATGAGACTCGATAATTTTCTCAAGCTCAATGATTTTACCCTTATAAACTTCACATTCAGCTTTCAGAGATTCATATTCTTGCTCAAGCAGTTTATAGTCATCTGATTCTTTAGGCTTTTCAGCTTTAAGTTTCAGTGAGCTGTTTTGCTCTTTAAGCAATATCATCTCTTCCTTAAGCTTTTTATATGCTTCAGCAATACCAGTATTGTTAAGCATCATTTGTTCAAATGAATTAAATAATTCATTATCAAGAGGAGTTACCTCATCCTCAGAGTTATCAGATGTTGGGATTCGGTAAGAAAAACAGTCCTAGGCACAGCGGAATATAAAAATTTTAGGGCCTCTTTAAAGAATCTTGCCAGGATATTCTCTAGTTGTATATATATGAATATAAATAAATGACAGTATAAGTTTTCTCGTTTATACCTGTCTCCTTGCAAATCCTCGGCTAGCAAGACGAGCTCTGAATTCTGTCCGGTAAGATCGACCCACACCTATTGAGTAGCGCCCCACGTGTTGCGCCTCTACGAGTTGATACACCACAATATCACGAAAATTAATATATCCTAATCAACTGGAACATAGGGTATATTAATATCTAGGTTTTAGAACAACTTTGGAACGAAAATCGAAAACGAAAAATTCTTCCAAAGTGGAAGTAGGTTCGGCCGATCTATAGGAGAGAGAGGGAGAATTTTTGCTTTTCTTATTTTGCTTGAAGAGTTAGTATGTGAGATATGAGACCAAGTCTCTTATTTATAGATATCTCTCATAACCTAATCCTACTAGGATTAGGATACTAATTCTCCTACATGGGCCATGGTCCTCTTTAATTAGAAGACTAAGTCTTCTAATTAATTCATGGCCCATATTAATTAATCTTTCAGGGCTTTATTTAATCTCTCAATTAAATAGCCCAATTAATTAAATCATCTCCCAATTAATTAATTAAACTCCAAGTCTAATTAAATTAATTATTCCATTAATTAATTTACTCATAAATTAAATTCCAGTTTAATTTATAACCTTGATCCAATTCCAATTGAATCCAATTTCGTTCCACATGGGTCGACCCAGTCGACCCACCTATTTAATCGACCCAGTCGATTTTGACTCAGTCGACCCAGTCGACTCGTTCGTTCTTGTTTCCTCGCTTTCGCTTCATGTGTATTGTGTATGCCCCCATAGGTTCACCACATAATTGGCCGTGGGTTGTAATTAAATATTATTTAATTACTCGAGCAATCAATACTCTAAATTAATCGAACACTCTGTCGATTAATCATTCCAAAAATTAGCACCCCTGCTAATTTGGGAATTCTCCCACACTCCACGGTCGATGTCCAGTCACAAGCCCATGGAGCCCAATCACTGGTGAATTAATTCAGTGAACCTTTTATCATTTACAATTTCCATATACGACATAATCTCTCCATTGATCAATCTCCCAGTCGAGACTTAAGGGTATGGTCTTTCATCGGATTCCCTTTTCTTTTGTCTTGACCTTATGCACTCTGGTCTCGAAATAAATTCTCTTTGACTTAATCTTTATGAGCTACTTACATAAAGTCGTCAGATACCTTGGCCAAGGATTTTACCAGAATTAATTTCTCACAGAAATCCATAGGAGAATTTCCCAACCTATCAAGTCGGGTCCACGGATCCTTTGTTGATGATATGAATCTGCATACGAGTTCCTCTATACCCAATGTGAGTCCACAGAGACTTTCTGGTGATCCCCAGTCAGTCGGAACTCACATCAAAGCATAGACGTTCTCGCACCAGATAAACCCTATCATCTCAAGTTGTTAGGGATCGTTCCTCGTATACTATTGCAAATTGGAATAACTTCAACCCCGATATGCGACTACCGCTTCCATGGTGAGTTATTTCCTAATTGGGGTATTCAGTGCACTTGCCATCCCATCAAGCCACCCACTTATGTGTATCGACTATCCCAGTCACGCTCGTGGACCCCAGCGTCCTCCAGTTCATCGGAGTATACACAATAGTGAGAGTCTAACCGAATCCAACGATGTCCTATCTCGATTGGATTCTACGACTCTTGAATATGTTCTAGATCACGGCCTTGGGGATCAGTCCACGGGTTGTCCCATAGCCCTGTGATCTAAGGACTTCTATCCTTATGCGTAGACAATTGTTACATAAGATAAAGTTGACCATTTAATAAAGTGCATTTATTAATCTAAATTGAATAGTTCCGTATTTATTACAACAAATACTAGCCATACAGCTGGCTTGCAGGACACTATTTCTATCATCAGATTCCTTGGCCATCAGACAGATGAGAGCAGGGTTCTCTTCATCAGACGTGTCTGAGTCTGAATCAGATGAGTAGACAGCAGACAGCTTCTCTGCTTCCGCTATCATTGTCTTGCCTCTCTGATGCTTTCTTTCTTTTCTGATTCTCTTCTCTTCTTCAGTGTATTTTTCTGCTTTTGGATATGGACATTCTTTGATGAAGTGTCCCAATTTCCTGCAGTTATAACACATTAGTTTGGCTTTATAATCATCCTTATCTTGAGAAGAAGAGTTATGTTTAGAAGTAGAAGCATTGTTGTATTTGTTCTTCATTTTTGTAATACCCCAAAAATTTGATTTTTAGAAATTCCTAAAGTTTCACTTTTGTTTAGTTATAAATCTTTTTGAAGTTATATATATTGAGAAAGTTTAGGAAATTTTATTTATTATGAAGTTGTGCTTTTATGTAAAACTAAAATGATCCTGAAAATAAGAGATATGGGAGATTAAAGTTTTAAAAACTTTTGGAGTGAAAGTGTAATTGATTTCTTGACTAATATAATTAATTTTATTTAGTTTTAAGATTTATTTGCTGTTTTTAAAATTTTGGGGGCTGAAGTGCCACTTTTAAAAACTCAAGGGTCAAAATGCAAAAAAAAAAAAAAAAAAAAAAGTAGAATTTTGCAGCAGGACAATCCTACTGCTGGCCGTGAAAGCACAAGTGGAGGTTTAAAACCTCCACTTGTAGCTTATATTCTTGGAGAAGAAATAATGGGTTATCACCCATTATTTTTCATTCATCTAATTATGTTACACACCATTACCTATATGTTTAGCAACAAAAATCATAAAGAGAAAAATGTGGGTTTGATAATTTTCTTCTACATTTCTTACTTTCACCATTGTCATCTTCTTTCCAAGCTTTACACATACTTACACACACATAATCATAACTTCATCAATTCTTAACCAAATTGAGTGAATGAGTAGTCAAAATTCATCTCCTCGACGAGAGCTTTCTATTGGTACCATTATCCGATGGAAATTTTGGTCGGAAAAATGACGACGGCGGCGGCAAGTGGCGGTCTTGAAATGGGTTTCCTTGCATGTCCCTTTTCCGGTCATTTTTTCGACAATCGAACTTCACCACGGTGTTCTAGGCTTAAAGGAGAGCGGAATGGTGGGTTCGGCTCATTTTCCGGTGCCGATCAACGGTGGTCAACGGCAGTCAACAGTTGGTCAACAGGGGCTGCTCCGGTCAGCGATTTCATCTCGAAATGGGTATTCCATTTTCGGTCTTCATTTTTCAATTTGAGTTCGTTAGATAGTTCCTTGAGCCTAAATGTTATTGTGCATTAATTACATTGTGGTTAATTTTAGGCTTTAGAGTTTAGTTTGATTTCGTACTATGTTATGCATGAATCTCGATTAACTCGATTTTAGCTATAAGGATGGTGTAGTTTTGCTTGGTTTAAATAAATGTTTATTAGATATTTGGATCTTGATTTATTTTTGTAAGAAAGTTATTGTTTATAATTTTTTGAAACTTGGGGGGGGGGGTGTATTTTTGAAAGATTTTAAAAGTTCAAGGGTTAGGGATGTGAAAATTTTGAGAGTTTAATGGACTGAAAAATCTATTTTTGTTTGATATTTGGTTAGGTTTACTAGAAAAGCATTTGTTTTAAAGTTTGTTTCGATATTTTGCAAGAATGGGAGTTTTTGAAACATTTGGGGTTATTTTTGTAAATCTGAAAATAAGGGGGTAAAGGTGTTGTTTGGTCGCTAATTTTACATCGTTACTTTTATAAACTTTTGATTAATTGATTTGAAGTAGTGCTTTGATAACTTGTGTTTTAAGATTGAAAATTTGAAAATTTTCCTAAGAAAATTTTTAATGAAAGAACTTTTGTTTCTCATTGTTAGTTTGTGAAAAGTTATTAAAACTTGTGATTAATTCTGGTTTTATAGTGAATTTTTGCTTAAATATTTTTAAACGTTCTTGTGATATTGGGTCTTGAATTATTTTTTTTGCAAGAAAGTAATGTTTTAATGTTTTGGAAACTTTAGCGGTATACTTTGAATGTTTTCAAAAGAAAAGGGTGTTTAATTATTAGCTTGTTAAATATTTTGAATTTTCTCAAATCTTAAAGTTTAAAAAAAAATGAATACACTTTCGAAAGTTTTAAGTTCTTGTCTAAGATTTTAATTTAGGAAATCATTGTGATAGGATTTTCTTTTATTATATTTAAGTAAGATTAGAAGATAATTTATTAGTCGTATACGTATCTGCTCAGATTTCGAATGCAATTCACTGTGGAATTTTGGTCGCCGTAATAAGCTCCTCAGGTGAGTGCTATGTGTTACTTGTGTGTAAGTCTAATGTGCTAGTAGGTCGAGTCATAACTGTAACTTAGTTACTAAACGAACAATCATGTAATGTATGATAACATAAAGAACCCGGCTGCTAGGACAAGTTACACGTTGAATTATGGTTTATGTCTATGTGCTTATGAGTCATTGATATTGTATGATGAACCGTTATTGAGTTGTTTACCGATTTCCTGTTACTGAACTGTTACTGTTACTGTACTGTACGGTTTACTGTTACTGTGTGGGCCCCTATTTTGGTGTGCGGAATCGTGGATAACCCGGAAGGTAAGGGCCGGAGGGTTACCTCGATCTACCGTAGACCCGCTTCACGAGCCAAGTGTGGAGGTTACACTTGGGGAGTGAATGTCAAACTCCTGGCATTTATCGTCAATGCGTACTGTTATGTAAGGTCGCACCTTACTTGGAGTGTTCGGTGGTGGTTTTCCTGACTGTGGATTGAAGGGTAAGAGGAGGACGGCGTCAACAAATATTGGTTACTTGTTTAACGTGCTTAAATTGTTATATATGTTAATTTACTGGACTGTGTATATGCTCATGTATATTATGTTGCATCACGCACAAGTGCACTATAGCCTCACTAAGTTGGACGATCAACTTATGCATTCCGTGTTTCAATCTTTTCAGCTACAGGTATTTGGGGTAAACGATAGTTCATGTTGCGGTTAGATCATCACGGTTGCTGTCCCACCCTAGTTCCAAAAAGTAGTTGAACTTTTGTCTAAATTCTTATTAGATTTTAAGATTCTCGTTTGAACTCATAATTTAAATCTCCTATAATGTCTAAGTTGATTTTTATTATATCTTGCTAAATATTAGCTAATTTTGTAAAATGGGAATGTCTATAAAAAATGATTTTAAAATTTCATCAAAAATTAATCTTAATCTTCTTGTATTTCTGTTGGGTCCCACAAGTTGTTTCACCATGTCATGTCATCGGTTGAAATTTATTTTAATTACTTTTGCTTTAAACTTAGTATTTTAAAATGTTCTAATTTCGTTTTAAACCGCTTCCGCTTAAAACATTTAATTCCCGATTTTAATTTATCGTTTCATTTAAAAGGTTTCGATATTTTAACTCTTTTTCAAAATAATAATAACTTTTCAACCGTTATCTTTTGTAGAACTTCTTGAAATTATTTATCAGCAATGCAACATCTCCAGCTGTGTACTCCTTTTTGTTGAGTAATGTGGCTTCATCAGATGAGTCCACTTCTTTATTTCTCTGTGCTGGTCTTCTAGGATTTTCAGCAGCAACTAAGGCAGCTGTGGGTCCTGAAGTTGAGGTTTCTTCAATTCCCATTCTTGGCAGTTTATACTCATACGCCTTGAGTACGGAGAACAGCTCTGTAAGGGAGATCTTTCCCAAATCTCTTGATTCCTCCATCGCTGTCACCTTCATGTTGAATTTGGGAGGTAAGGCCTTTAGTACTCTGACTGTGATTTCTTTGTCAGTAAAGGTTTTTCCCAACTTTAGAACTTCATTGAGTGTTCTGGTGAACCTAGTATCCATCTGATCAATGGTCTCTCCAGACTTCATTTTGAAGTTATTCAACTTTTCCAGAGCAACACTCAGCTGATGCTCTTTAATGGCGTCATTTCCTTCGCTCATGTCTCTGACTTTATCCCACATCTCCTTTGCAGTTTTGTAATGTTTGACTTTGTCAAACCGATCATTATCCAGGGCTTTAGTCATGATAAATCTTCCGACTTTATCCAGATTGAAAAGCTTTATTTCATCTGGTGTCATCTCATGTAAATCTTTCTCCACCACGGTATCAACTTCATTGATCTTTATCGTCTTGGTGAATCTGAATGGACCTTTGATGATACATGTGTACATGTTATCATTATAAGCAGCTAGAAAAATTTCCATCCAAATTTTCCAGTCTTCAAAAGATATACCAGCAATGTGGGGAACATGGCTGATACAATCCATTTTTCAAAAAGATGCTCTTTTGAAAAGTTTTGAAAACCTTTGAAAAACACATGGATCAAGCTCGTTGATCAGGCAGCTGATTCTAATGAACCACCTGCTCTGATACCACTTGTTGGTCCCAAGTGGTCATATGAGGTCTAGAGGGGGGGGGTGAATAGACCTCTGAAAATTTTTAGACTTAAAAACTTTTCAGTCGTCTGTCAGCAGACTAAGCTTATGAAGAACAGTAAGCTGACTATGCTGATCGTGAACAAATCTTGAACAGCAGAGTGACCACTCTTCTTATAGTAACTTAGCTGATTACAGCAAAATCAGTTTTTGAAGAGTATACTTGCAGCGGATAATTTGAAAGTGTTTTTCACAAGTAGACTAAGTCTTTTAAAGATTTTATCCCCAGTTTAAAAACTCCTTCAAAATCTTTAAAGCGATTCAAAGTGTTTACTTATGCAATTTTGAAATATGCAAGAAAACTTAAATGCAAGAATAACACAAAGAATTTTTATAGTGGTTATATGGATAAAAATCCTTTAGTCCACTCTTCCAGATCACTTAGATTCTGGGTTATACTATAAACACTAAGTTTACAATATTTCTCCACTTACACCTAAACAACAAATGAAAAGGCTGTAAGCTCGCAATAGGAAATCACTCAGAAAACCTATCCTCTGAAGTTAGATCACTCACAAAGATGGATCTAAACTCCGCACAACACTCAGCTAATACAATTTCACTCAGAAAGTATTTTCTATTTTGCTTCAACTTGGTTTCTGTCAACAGATGACTTCACCAGACGAGTGAGTTGTTCGAGCTTCTTGAGACTTAGATAAATTTCTGCTTCATCTCAGAATATTGTTGTTGTTTTTCGCTCGTTAAAATCAGCTCTATTTATACTTGGATTTGAAAATATGACTGTTGAAGAAAATCACAATTCAAATCCGTAGTCTTAGCCCAAATTCAGAACGGCTCCCTGCTACAGTACTTTTTCTGCTGTACTTTCTTGTAGCTGCATTAAATGCACTCTGCTGATCCGAGAGATAATTCCAATCATTTGCCATTACTATCCTTCTCTTGCAGCATTTATTACACCAAGTGCATTTATTACCGTCGAACTATCTCCTTGATCTCTTCTACTCTGCTGATCAAAACAACCCTGCTGATAGATACTCTGCTGATCAAACTCTGAACTAATCTGATTTGAGTCAGCTGATGGTCTACCCTTCTGATTGCTGTTTCAGCACGAGCTCAGTAGTCTTCTGAGCTTTGAATTTTGAACCCTTCTGATGTCTTCTTTACTTGTTCAAAATTCTTCTAAGGGACCTAAGCTTTCCATACTTAGCTGATTTTGACGTTTTGGAAATCATCAAAACCTTCCCTTATTTTCATATCTTCTTTGCACTTCATCTTCATCCAACAGACATAATCTCTCCATCGATCAATCTCCCAGTCGAGACTTAAGGGTATGGTTTTTCATCGGTTTCCCTTTTATTTTGTCTTGACCTTATGTATTCTGATCTCGAAATAAATTCTCTTTGACTTAATCTTTATGAGCTACTTACATAAAGTCGTCAGATACCTTGGCCAAGGATTTTACCAGAATTAATTTCTCACAGAAATCCATAGGAGAATTTCCCAACCTATCAAGTCGGTTCAATGGATCATTTGTTGATGATATGAATCTGCAAACGAGTTCCTCTATACCCAATATGAGTCCACAGAGACTTTCTGGCGAATTCCAGTCAGTCGGAACTCATATCAAAGTATAGACGTTCTCGCACCAGATAAACCCTATCACCTCAAGTAGTTAGGGATCATTCCTCGTATACTATTGCAAATTGGAATAACTTCAACCCCGATATGCGATTACCGCTTCCATGGTGAGTTATTTCCTAATTGGGGTATTCAGTGCGCTTGCCATCCCAGCAAGCCACCCACTTATGTGTATCGACTATCCCAGTCACGCTCGTTGACCCCAGCATCCTCCAGTTCATCGGAGTATACACAATAGTGAGAGTCTAACCGAATCCAACGATGTCCTATCTCGATTGGATTCTACGACTCTTGAATATATTCTAGATCACGGCCTTGGAGATCAGTCCACGGGTTGTCTCACAGCCCTGTGATCTAAGGACTTCTATCCTTATGCGTAGATAGTTATTACATAAGATAAAGATGACCATTTAATAAAGTACATTTATTAATCGAAATTGAATAGTTCTTTATTTATTACAATAAATGCTCGCCATACAGCTGGCTTGCAGGACACTATTTCTATCACTCATGTATAAGGTACAAATAACCATAGCTGGAATAATCGTCTATGAACGTGATAAAGTATGTTTGGCCATTCCAAGATGCCTTAGGAAGTGGTCCAGATATATTTGTATGTATCAGTTCTAAGACGTCATTACACCTATTTGCACCTTTTTTCCGTTTGTCAATTGTTTTTCCTTTAATACACTCTATGCAAATTTCAAAATCTGACATATCAAGTGATTCCAAAATTCCTTGTAACACTAACTTTTGTAAGCGTGGTTTGGAAATTTGTCCTAAACGCTTATGCCACAACATTGAAGAATTTTCTTTTGTTAATTTGCGTTTTGCACCAATATTACTTAAATGTAAACTTTTATTGTCAATTGAAGTTAAAGTGTTTAATTTATAAAGCTTGTCAATTAGTGAACCAGTGCCAACCAAAGTGGAATTATGAAAAATACGAAATAAATCATTTCCAAATGAACAATGATATCCAAAGTTGTCCAAACAAGAAATAGAAATTAAATTCCGTCTAAAAGACGGTACTACAAAAGTATTTTTCAAACCCAAATAAACACCAATTCTTAAAACAAGCCTAAAAACACCTGTGGCTTCAACTTCAGCCTTATTTCCATTGCCCGTATAGATGTATCTTTCACCATCAGTTGGCTTTCGGCTCCTCAGACAATCCTGCATTGTGACACTTATGTGAGTAGTAGCACCAGTATCTATCCACCAAGTGTCATTTGGTACAATTGCTAAATTAACTTCTGAACCGACAAAGTTTAGAAGTGTACCTTTCTTTACACGCCAATTGGCGTATTTGGGACAATCTTTCTTCATATGCCCTTTCTTCTTGCAAAAGAAACAGGTAAAAACTGGAACTTGTGTCTTTTGTACCTTAGGGGCTTATGCCCCTGTTCCTGCAGTTTCTTTACCCTTATTGTTGTTCCTTTTTCTTTTCTTACTCGGATCATTTGAAACAGATGCCAAGTGAGCACTTTCAACAGTTTCGAGTTTCAATCTCTCCTCCTTCTGCACACATTGAGCTATAAGCTCATTCAAAGTCCATTTGTCCCTTTGAGTATTGTAGCTTATCTTGAAAGGACTGAACTGTGCAGGGAGAGAAATCAAGACTAAATGCACGAGAATGTCATCAGACACCTCTAACTTTAGTGCCCTTAGCCTTGTTACCAGATTTGAGACCTCCATAATGTACTCACGAATGCTTCCCTTTCCTTTGTACCGCATAGAGACAAGCTTAGATAGGACAGTGCTTGTCTCGACCTTTTCATTGGCAGTGAATCGGTCTGCTATTTCCTTAAGTAAGGTTTTTGCATCTCCTTCCCAGCGGACTCAGGTTCGAATCCCTGTTGGGAGAGGTTCCCACTTTATGTGCCCGACGTGCCTCGAAAGGGATTAAACCCTTGGGAAACCAAAAAAAAAAGGTATTGCACCTCTAATGGATTCTAGAATGGATAGCTTCATGATCATAAGACTCATGAGATTAGATCGTTCCCATTTTTCAAATGCAGTTTTCTGATCAGCAGTACTTTCACTAGTCAGATCTACAGGGCGATCAACCCTTAATGCATGGTCAAGATCCATGCAACCCAACACAATCATAACGTGTTCCCTCCATTTCTTATAGTTTATGCCGCTAAGCACAGGGATGCTGCTGATGTTTGCAGATATTGAAGATGCTGAATCAAACAAAAAATTATTCACACAATTAATAATCAAAAAATCGCATATATATAAAATCCAAACAATTTGTAAACATACATGTGTATGTAAGTGGGCCCCATCACAAGATACCAATCACAACATTGAATTTAGTCTTTGGACAAAAATAACAATTTGTTAACGGTACTCTTATAAAATTAGCTCAAAAAATATAACTTAAACCGGTCACACAATATGTCTTTCTTTGGACCGACATATTGAATACATGGTAAAATATTTAATGTTCTTTCTTTAAGTCGAGCTAAAATAACCTATATCTGGCCTAAAATAATTTTCCTTTGGGCTAATTATTTCAGCATAGATATAACATTTTTATAACTTTAGACTAATAACTTAATTTTAATAGTGGTTACTCTGGCAACATATTAAACTCAAATCATTAATTTCAAGAAATAAACACATAAACTTTAAATAATAAAAATATATTATTTTTCCATAAGTAAACTCTTTGTTTTGCTGCAAAATTAGTACACCAAAAAAAAATGGTGCAAAGCACTCAACTTTTCCTCAAAACTGATTCCTCATATTACGAAAACAGGTTGATGAAAAAATAATACAAAGCATCATATTTTCATTGTCCAATAACCTTAACAAATACTGATTACCGAAAATTGATATCAAAATAGCACATTAGCCCATAATTTTCTCAAATTGATAAACATGGCCAAAATTCATGAAAACTGATTTAAGAACAGTACCAAAAAACTGAAAATAAGATTTTTATATATACTCCAAACCAAATGAGTAAAATCAATACCAAATAGCAAATCTTTCATTGCTTTAAAATTTATAACACAAAAGCCCCAAAAACATGATTTCTCCAATAAAATATCAGAAATTTAAATAAACATGAACCCTAATATTTTTATCATGATAAACAACAAAGGAGCAACAAACATATATCATAATCAACAATTAACATGTGGCTCTGATACCACTTGTTGGAATTAACCAAATAACAATAGATATTCATTCTTATACTCTAAATTACATAAATAAAGTATAATCTCAAGAACAACTATATATGAATATCTATAATAGGATCACATGTTATTGCTTGAATATAATATATAAAAGACATAATTCAATTAGGAATCTAACCTGACTCCATTGATGCCATGGTTGAAATTTCATCAAGAGACAAAGCACTGAATCTTCTAAGGAGGTGGATGGACATGTACGACTGATTATTTTCTGATGGGGATTGAGGAATAATCACATGTATTTATCCACTCCTTAGGGACCATTGCTCTTCCAATTTATTGTCTAATTTGAAACGGACCCATCAATATTAAGAAAATAGACATTTAGGCTTTCTACACATTAAACCCATATAATATTATATAATAAATAGTATTACTATAACCCTTCATATTCCATCAGATCACTTAAGTGGGTTTTTAGGCCTTAAATAAATAGCTGGTCCATATGTTATAATAACACATGTTAGCCCACACAATAGAAAATTGTTAACATGCCATTCCGAACAAAAATTGGGATTGGTATAAAAGTTGCAATCAAAACCTATCATGTTGTACCAAATTTGCATTTTTGTGTCAAATAGTACCAAAGTTGTAAGATGATCTATCATGTAAAAAAAAATTCCCCCTAAGGTACACATTTTCAATAATTACTATTTATGAACCTTAAGATACACATTTTCAATAATTACTATTTAAAGTCACATACTATCATTTGCTTCAAGTACAAATCACTAGTTTAAGCATCGATTTTTTTTGTGGGCCGGGTAGATTTTACTCTCTTTTGGAGGCCATTTACACGACGAAAAATATGTAAAAGATGAGTGCGCGACATTATCATGGATAAAAATTACTTGAATTTCAAAAATCGATCTATCATAAAATCAGTCGCATCAGCTAAATTTAAAGACTAATTCGTGGAGTACTGTAAAATAATTTAATAGCTTTCCATTTTTGGCACTTCATGATGGAGATGCCCCAAAGTCCAAACCAAGACAAGAATAGCATAGCTAGTAACTTCCCATTTTCCCGGCGGCTAATACATGACTTTGTCAAAAACAAACAATTATTATTTTCCAATTTCCGTGGTGCCCAATTTCCGTGGTGCCCAAACATGCTAGATACTCGTTTTATAAACTTTGGTCCCCTCCAATCCGACCAAATCCAACGTGTAAATTTTACAATGTGAAATAGGAAAGCTGTCCAAATGAAGCTATTGGGTGGTCAAGTGACGAGGGATAAATAAATCGTCAATTAAATTTTATTCGAGCTTACATAAATATAAGTCTGATAAATTTGGTCATTTTATTAAGCTAAATTAATTTATGAATGAGTTTGAGTTCAATGAAGCTCAAACCAAATAAAAAGACTAAACTATTATACTCTAATATTTTTTTATGTTGTGTGTAAAACTCAAACTCATACAAAAACAAAAAAAAATTGTGTCTCATTTTATATTATATGATATTAATATTGATATCGATTTGTCAATTGATTCAACAATAGCGGAATAATTTTTCTGCTATAAAGTTTATTTAAAATTGTCTGAAGAAATAGTTGTATATTTTAACCTTTAAGGCTCCATGATAAAAAGAAATTTAAATTTGAATATTTTGTGAAAAAATGTTTGATGTAACGATGTATTCAGTTTTAGAAAAGAAAAAAAATGTTTGATGTAACGATGTATTCAGTTTTATAAAAAAAAAACAAAACAAAACTTTCACTTACGTTATACATTTGGAACCATGCTTTCTTGAAAAACACATTTAATACCATGATTAATCTCACCCCCCCCCCCCAACACACTACACACATATTTTTTTCTCCGTCAATTCTTTGGACAAAAACAACCGTTATGTGCCCTATATAATACTTGAAAATTATTGTGGCAAGTTTCTTTGTAGATTATAATATATGATTTAATTTTGATTAATATCTTAAAACTTTGTTAATTTTATGCGGATTGTTTATCGTGTTTCATGAACTGAAACTTGCACAATTAGAAATCTATGGTCAAGAGTTTTTCAACCATATAAAAAAACACGAAATTTGATCTTGTAACAAAAACGAAGAAATGAAATGTGTCCAGGAGAGTGTAATTATGATATTAAATGTATATTTTAGAAAATATGATACTAAATGTATAAAGTAACTGAAAATTTGATATGAAAAGTGTAATTCCTTAAAATAAAATAACAATGTGCACTGGTTGGATGTTTTTAGAACTCTTGTAATTGCTGATTCTTATTAATGTTGATTTGGTGTGTTCTTCTCAAAAAAAAAAAATTATAAGACCCGTCCAATTGATCAATTCTGAGTCTTGATTATTGTTTTTTATTGTTTTTTATTTTATAGTTTTACTGATAAAAAAATTATTGACTGAAATTATTGAGTCAACATTTTTTCTTATTATTGACTGAAATTTTCTATCTGTGCCAGTCGACATTTTTATCTGATTCACGTTAGTCTGTTCGCCTAATTATTACTAGCTTTATGTTGTTGTAAAAGGGTTTTTTGCACTTTGCACCCCCAAAACATAGGAAATAGGCACTTTTTACCCTTGAAACTTAGATTTAGCACTTTACATCTTCGAAATATGAAAAATGTAGCACTTTGCACCCTCGAAATATGAAAAATGTAGCACTTTGCACCCTCTTTTATTTTCAAGCAAAAATTCAAGGGCAAAATAGGTAATTCAATAGTATTGGCACTTTGCACCCTCAAAACTTGAGAATTTCGTACTTTGTACCCCCAAAATAGAATTATCACTTAACACCCTCTAATTAAGAACAAATAAGCAACTTCTACCCCCGAAACACAATAAATGGTCAATTTCTACCCCAAAATACAAAATTAACACTTAACACCCTCAAATTAAAAAAAAACTCAAACCCCTCATTTTTTTCGCCAAAGTTGACCGTTGGAGTGAAAAAATCTAAGACAAAATAGGTATTTCATTTTTTTTTCCTTAAATTTTGCAAATACAATTATAAATACTCGAATACTCATTTCTCTCTCCATCTTTCTTTTCAACAATATAACCATAAATAACTAAATAAAATACAAGTAAACTTCTCGAAGACTCTCGAAGATTCATTGTCTACTTCAAAATATCAAAGACCTATAAACTATTACCTATTAAATTTTTTCACCTTAATGGTCATCTTTGCCGGAAAAAATGAGGGGTTTGAGTTCTTTTTTTTTTATTTTTTTTTTTAAGTTGAGGGTGTTAAGTGTTAATTTTGTGTTTTGGGGTGCAAAGTGTTCATTTATTGTGTTTCAGGGGTGCAAGTTGTTGATTTATTTTTAATTAGGGAGTGTTAAGTGCTAATTTTATTTTGGGGGTGCAAAGTGCCAAAGATTTATAATACAATTACCTATTTTGCCCTTGAGTTTTTGCTTAAAAATAAAAGAGGGTGCAAAGTGCTACATTTTTCATATTTCGAGGGTGCAAAGTGCTAAATCTAAGTATCGGGGGTGTAAAGTGCCTATTTCCTATATTTCGGGGGTGCAAAGTGCAAAAAACCCGTTGTAAAAATAAGTTTTCAGCTTTAACTTTTTTATATAAATATATACTATATTGATGAATTTCCAATATACCAATTATAACCAATATAATATTTTCTCAAAAAAATTATCCAAAAAATAAATAAAAACCAATCTAATATGTTTTCCTAGCATAATAAATTAAAATCTATCATGTGGTAAACAAACTCATAATAAAACTTATTGAAGAAATTTAATTTCTTTTATTTCCTTCACTTTCTTCGTATTACATTTCTTTTTTCCTGTTCTTTTATCGACAACGATATCTCGTACCATAAGAATAATTCGCTCAAAACGATGATTAATTAATACAAGTATTAATTAATTAACTATAATATCAGAGCAATAATTGTTACGATCACAATAATTTTTTGAAATTTCAAATGCATCCTTTATGGTCAAAGCTCGTTAATTACTTAATCCTTAATTTGACGAATACGTGGGTCTCATATATCTTCTTTCTTCCCTTTTCATGTTTCTACTCTTTAAGTACTCCATGCATTCTTGTTCCATTTAATTTTCATTTCTTTTTCATTTTTTTTTATAATTTCATTTAGTTCTCATTCCTCTAACCGATCTATTTGACATAAACTGAGTATTGTTATAAATATTAATAAATGGTGGATGTCTACATGAAGAGTCATGTATCTCATACATTGGAATCAATTTATGAATTCATATGAAAGGTCTAATAACATGAATGAATATTATAATAAGTGACCTTTGGTTGTATTTCTTTGAACTATTAATAGATACTATTGTATTGTATTTTGTACACACAATAAGAATGGAATAAAATGATATACTCTCTCAATTTCTATTGTTCTTAGTTCTTACTTTGTTTACTTTAATTGATCATTTTAGATTAGTTTTATAACACGTTATCAGCACGATTTAACTCAAAATTCTTTTTGATTCAATTAAAGTATATTCTTGGATTTTCTTTGAGAGAGTTGCACTGAACAAGGTGGTGAAGCTTATGGCAACAAGAGGTACAATTTTGTTATATTTATTTATTTTCCCTACATCAAATTATCTGGGGTATATATGTATTACATACATGATTTATTATTGTTATTAGAAGTTAACTAAAATTCTTTAAGCATGAAGTTGCTATGTAAACTTCTGAATTTCAATTGGAACCGAAATGTCAGAGCAATTCATATCATGAATAATAATTTTTAATTGATAAGATGACACCTTGAGGAAATTACAAAATTGAAGGATGGTATTAAGTCTAATATCAATGGTAATTAAGTTTTCATTTTTCCTAACAATCATATGGTTCTTTTAAAATATCTAGAATATTACTTTTTGATTGGTAAACTTTATATGAAAGTTATGTTTTCTTGAAAGGGAATTTATCAAAAGTAATATTACATGCAACATAAATGTGAAATCTCTTTAATATTAAAAGGACTTCACTATATGTTCTTAAAGTCGCCACCGTTTTGGGTATTAAATTATAACTAGACACCATAGTATAGAATTCCTCGAAAATGTATGCTACCGATTATAACTAGACCTGTTTTCTCTGTTATCATCCTGAAACCCCTTTATTCATTTATTAATTTATTTTCATGATGATTAAAAATAGCATGTGCACCTGATTCAATGAAATTTGTTCCGTATGATAAATATATGTTCAGAAGTGTTTTCTCTATGCATTGAATTAATTATGCATATGATTTAATAAATTGTATCTACGTATTTGTACAATTAGTTATCTCTCAGTCATTATACCTAAGTCTAATAAAAATATAAATATATGTATATATATGTCCATCTGCCAATAGCATCAACAATCTTTATGACTTTGTTGAAGTACATCATCATATGGAACCAAAAATAATGTGATTTTAGTATTTTGATAAATTTCTCTGCAACATTCATTTTGAGCATAAATGAAAAATACTTTTATTGTTATATCAAGAACATAAAGTTCTATATCAAAATATTATATAGTCGAAGCTTATGTGATAAACTCAAACTCGAAGATTTGAGTATAAATTTATCATCTTAAAGCATTTATTTGTGCTTTAGTGATAGGACACAAAGTTTAAATTTGATGTCTTTCATATTTTCAAAATTATATGACATGGATTCTTTAGGTTGAAATCAATGTGAATGAAAAGAGCCACAAATTTTTTTTGAAATGAAAAATTGTGGAAACGAAAAAGATAAAGTGAGGGCAATGCTTGCATTAATCAATTTCTCATTGAAGGATTGAAATCCTAAAGTGAATAATCGATTGTGCTATAAATTTTGGAGGAGCGATTTAATCACAATAGTGATATTTTCAAATGCTCCCTATGAATGATTGCACATGATGTTGCATCATATGAAATTTTGAAAGAGCAATATAATCACCAAAGTCGTGGGATTCTCACAAAAGCTCACTATGAACGTTTGCACCCGAAGTTGTAATATTTTCAACGGATAAATGATTATACTCCACAACTATGAAATTGTATCTCAATCGAGATTATGTGGAGATAAAGTATGATAGTAAATGGCTCGCGAAGAAGCAAAAATGAAAGAGAGCTTTTGAGAAATACTCTAAATTAATTTATTTTGAATAATGACCTCTTGATGAAATATCATACTCTCACCGGACTAATCCCACAAAGTGAATGCCAATGTTAATATAAATTATTCATTCCCGGAAGTGAATGTAAATAATTTATTTCCCGAAAGCAAATGAAATTAATCATAGACATGACAAGGTTTAGTCATAATGAAAATTTATTATTATGCATTCCATCACATCATACCACTCAAAGAAAAACAATTATAGACAAGAGTGTGCAAATTATTAGCACTTGCTAGAGTGGTGGAGTAAAAAGCATTGGTTTCGTATATGTCGTATCTTCGTTTATATATCAATGTCAATTACAACATTGATTAATACTATGAGCATCTTGAAGATGCCCAATTATATAAGTATCATGTTAGATGCACAAGATTATGCGAGCATCCTAAAGATACATGGACAATTATGTGAGCATTGTAAATATCAACGGTGGAAATATTTATTTAAGTTGACAATAGGTCGACACACACAATTCTTCGAGATTGAAAATATTCTCTAACTTGAAATTAACAAAAACAAAAGTTATTACATATTGAGGTATACTATAAAGGCTCCAGAAGAGCAAATATAAATTGTCTGGATGAGCAAATATTTTTGTAAAAGAGGCTTTGTGCTCTATAAAATCCAAAATGGATTTGTTGAATTCAAAGAAATACGTCTTGAAGAACGTATTGACGAATATCATATGTAAATTATATATATGAGGGGAATATGAAATATACTTATACTACATCCAATATTTCATGCCAGAAAAATTTTGTTGAATAAAATCCCAGTTTTCTCATCAAAATGAATTATGCGACCGTAAATAATGTTGGATCAGAAATTTAAGTTGAACCAGAAGTTCAATGATCCATAATATTATGAAGTGGCATGATAAATTTGGTCATCCAGGGAAAATTACAAATGCGCCGAATTATTACGGGCATCTTTTAAAGAATAATATGATTATTTACCTCGTGAGTATGTGTGTGTTGATTGCTCACAAAGAAAGTAAATTGTAAGACCATCTACTGTGAAGATTGGTCGTGAATCCCAAACCTTTTTATGATAATTTTAATGGGATGTATGTGGACTTACAGATCCACTTTGTGGACCATTTTGTAATTTCATGGTCCTGTAAAAGTTTTTTTTTTGTTTAAATATGCCTATTGTCAACACGTAGTGCTAAGATTCTTGCTCAAGTATAAGATTGAAGGCAACGTTGCAACTTGTATCAGGCTGGAAGCCTAATAATTTTCAATTAAAATTTATGATTGTGCGATTTATGTTATGATTTTTCCACCAAAATGAACATATATGGGTCTACAAAGACGTTAAATCAAAATATCATGATAATTTTTTGAGACAGTTTTCTCGCCGTTAGGGGGAGAATTGATGTCATTGCATATAGAACGGTGTGAAATTATTTTGACATGAGTACATAAATGTACATTACTTGTCTTAGTTTGGCCCACGCACAAATAGTACGAGCAAGAATTAAAAATTGCACCAACATGGATTGAAATCCTTGAAGGATAATATGCTAGTATACTATAAACGCACTTGAAGCGTGAAACTACTTTTGGTGCAAAAGAAAACTTCTGAAAGAAATTCCCTTATGAGGAGGAATATGTTTCAAATAAAGCGCTATAGAAAAAATGACTGACCAGTCTAAATCACGAGATGCCCATGGAGAGGCACATGAAACAGAAATAAAACATATGAATAAATCAAGAAAACTGGGATAGAAAGCAAAGTAATTATAAATGATATTTTTGCTTATTTGGGTCGAACTAAATAAAAGTTATAAATCAGGATCCTGAACCGTGAACGGTTAATTTAATGTCGACATAAATAAATAAATAAATAATTTGGCCTTATAGAAAGATGCGATTCAAGATCGCTATTAAATTATAAAAGTATTTGGACTAGTTGGTCGCACGCCCAAATACGTGAAATTTATATGTCATAAACATATAATTTTACGAAAACATGATGAAAATGTGAGATGTTAAAACACAACTTCTTGTACGAATTCTCACAGAGACCAATAACTACGATGAAACATATTCCCCCGTGATTGGTGCAATCACGTTGCGGTACTTAATTGATTTGTAGTCCCTGAAGGACATGAAATGTGTTCATGGATGTAATTACCGCATATTAGATAGATCATTGGGCAATGATATTTATATTAACATTCCTAAAGGAATTGAATGGTCTCATCCTCATCTTTTATTAAACAAATACGATGCTTATATGAGTAAGGGTGATCTGGTCTGATATAACCAGCTAAATGAATACCTCATAAAAGAAGGATTCGTGCACAATCCAATTTGTCCATGAATTTTGCATTGACAAATTTTGAAATGAGTTTTCTATTATGGCGGTATGTGCTGATTATTTTAAATCTCGAAGAGCTCATTGAGACCGCAAACTACTTGATGAAATAGTTTGGGAGAAGTATCTCGAAATAACAAAGTTTTGTCTCGGCCTGCAGATCGAGCATTTATTAGAAAATATATTTGTCCATACAAAGAAAATTCTGAAAAGATCTTATATGGATAAAGTTCATCCATTAAGCACTCTTATGGTTGTTCGATCTTTAGATATAAATAAATATTAAATTTGTCCTCAAGAGGACAATGAAGAACTGTTAGGTCCTGAAGTACCTTATCTAAATGCAATCAGAGCTTTAATGTATTCTACAAATTGTATGATGTCGGATATTACATTTTTAACTTATTGGAAAGATATAACTCTGCATCTACATGCAGATATGGAAATGAAATTATACATGTATTACGCTATCTTTGTGGAACAACCGACATGTGCTTGTTTTAATCAGAGGTTCCAATCCATGTGTTATGCAGATGTTGAATACATTTCTGATCCACACAAATATATATTTATATGTCGAATTGGGTAGGTATTTACTTATGGTGGTGTTGCGATATATTTGTGGATCAAACCTTAGCAACCACATCTTCCAACTACTATGAAATTTTAGAATTGTTTGAAGCAAGCTGTGAATGTTTATGATTAAGGTCTACGATTCAACATTTCCAAGAAACACGCCGCTTGTATTGCTCAAATCGAGAATGGGTAACAAAAAGGGAGACTGAACGAGATACACATTACCAATGTATTTCTTCACCAACGAGCTTCAGAAAAAATGGTAGTATTGATGTTCAACAAATTCAGTCAAACAATAATTTTGCTGATTTGTTCACTAAAGCATTGCCGACTACGTCATTCAAATTGATGGTCATAATATTGGAATGCGTCAACTTGTGGACCTTACGCCCGCATCAGGGGGAGCGTGTCATTAATAATCCACACATTGTACTCTTTTTCCTTCGTCCAAGTTTTGTCCCAATGGGTTTTCTTGGCAAGGTTTTAACGAGGCAGTGTTACATGCTTATCAGCCCCATATGGATATGTACTCTTTTTTCCTTGTTCAGGTTTTTCCCACTGGGTTTTTCTGAAAAGGTTTCTAACGAGGCATATTCCATAATTGATGGACATCCAAGGGGGAGTGTTATAAATATTAATAAATGGTGGATGTCTACATGAAGAGTCATGTATCTCATACATTGGAATCAATTTATGAATTCATATGAAAGGTCTAATAACATGAATGAATATTATAATAAGTGACCTTTGGTTGTATTTCTTTGAACTATTAATAGATACTATTGTATTGTATTTTGTACACACAATAAGAATGGAATAAAATGATATACTCTCTCAATTTCTATTGTTCTTAGTTCTTACTTTGTTTACTTTAATTGATCATTTTAGATTAGTTTTATAACAAGTATTGATTTATTTATCTTCCTAAGATTGATGGTTTTTTGTATAGAGCAATATATTTATTTAAGGGATTTTTGCAACGTCACCCCCCACAAAATTTTATTTTCACATTTTCTTCCCTATAATTGAGAGAATATGACAGTGCCCCTAGAAGTTGATAAGTGGGTGCCCCTGTTACATATTTTATTAGATTTCAGAAGATAAAAATGTAATTTTGGAGTTTAATTCAATAATTTGAAATTTTGGGGGTGGGGGGGGGGGGGGGGGGGCTAAATGCACAAAATTTTATTAATTTAAGTTATTGATTATTAATATTTCAATGCAAAATTTCACAGAATTCATTATCTTGGTAATTACATCTTAATTTAATCTTAGCATTGGAGTATTTTTCATTCTTATTGTTCTACTTTCAAATTTCTTCGGTTTGAATAAATTTTTTGAAGTATAACGATGATTTATTTATAAATAAATAAATAAATTTATTAGAACTAACGGCAGTTTTGTTAAAAGAACTTGTAAATTTTTGGGTTTTTTGCACTTTGCACCCTCGAAACATGGAAAATAGGCACTTTGCATCCCCGAAACTTAGATTTAGCACTTTGCACCCTCGAAATATGAAAAATGCAGCACTTTGCATCTTCTTTATTTTCAAGCAAAAATTCAAGGGCAAAATAGGTAATTCAATAGTATTGGCACTTTGCACCCTCAAAAATTGAGAATTTTGCACTTTGTACCCCCAAAAATAAAATTAGCACTTAACACCCTTTGATTAAGAATAAATCATTCCACCCCCGAAACACAATATATGGGCACTTTGCACCCCAAATTACAAAACTAACACTTAAAACCCTCAAATTTAAAAAACCCGAACCCATCTTTTTTTTGTCAAAGTTGACTGTTAGAGTGAAAAAAATCTAAGCAAAACAGGTAATTCATTTTTTTACTTAAATTTTGCAAAATACAATTATAAATACTCGAATACTTATTTCTCTCTTCATTTTTCTATTCAACAATATACACATAAATAACTAAATAAAGTACAAGTAAACTTCACCCATTGTCTACTTCAACATATCAAAGACCAATAAATAATTACCTATTTTACCTTAAAAAAAATTCACCTTAATGGTCAACTTTGCCCGAAAAAATGAGGGGTTTGAGTTTTTTTTTTTCTTAATTTGAGGGTATTAAGTGTTGATTTTTTATTTTTGGGTGCAATGTGTCCATTTATTGTATTTCGAGGGTGCAAGTTGTTAATTTGTTCTTAATTAGGGAGTGTTAAGTGCTAATTTTATTTTTTTTGGGGGGGGGGGGGGGGGGGGGGGGGGGCAAAATGTTAAAGATTTAAAATAGAATTGCCTATTTTGCCCTTGAGTTTTTGCTTGAAAATAAGAGAGGGTGCAAAGTGCTATATTTTTCATATTTCGAGGGTGCAAAGTGCTAAATCTAAGTTTCGAGGGTACAAAGTGCCTATTTCCCATGTTTCGGAGGTGCAAAGTGCAAAAAACCCTAAATTTTTCTTTAAAACAAACTTGTAAATTTGAATTTTCATACAAAATTATAACTACATATTTTTTTAATAACTTTCTATTTTTTCAAATTGCAAGTCACGTTTGAATGTTTTAAACTTTCGTGCACTTAATCCCCCAATTTTTTTTTAATTGCACTAAACCCCATGAGTGATGCTTTTATCCTTTGAAAATTACTGAAAAATGATCAGGGGTTCTATCATGTTTTTCAATTATAGAGAAAAAAGTTCAAAAATTGAAAAGTTTTGGGGTGCGACGTGCAAAAATCCCTTTATTTAACATAAGTGCTACATTGACTAATTAAGGCAGATGCCGCAGATCTGTTTTTTTTTGTCGGTCAATGTAAAAATATTCTTCTGATTTAGATACCCAAATGTCTATCAAAACTTTACGGGAGAAATTATGTGCAACTAGAAAACGACAATTCTAAACTTCTAATATTATTTCCAGATGTAGACGAACATAAAATATAAAATGGACCAAAATTGCTATTTGAAGATGAAGAAAGATAAGGGTAAATATGTCATTAAAGAGTTATTTGTATAAGAAGCACGAAACTGTCTTTTGGAGTGCAAACATTATAAGAAGTGCTTAAAGTTGGTTTTTTATTTATTTGCAAATATCCATTGTTTTTAAGTAAAAGTACTTATTTTATGATTTTGCTTTAAACAACTGTTTTTTATTTATCAAAATTTGTTGCAAACACCACCTAAACATACACTATAATGAACAAAGAAAGAATAGGCAATTAAAATTAAAATCTTAGATTTACAAGAAATATATTCAGTTTTGAGACTCAAAATTGCCATCTGTAAATCTGGATTTTGTGTTTTGGTTGAGGAGGAGAACTGAGATTGGTAAAAAAAATTCTTTATTTCATTATTAGCGATAAGTATTTAAAAAACAAAAAAAAAGGAAAAAAAAGAGCTTGACTTTTAGCGATAAGTATTTAAAAAACGAAAAAAGGAAAAAAAAGAAAAAAAAAACAGATTTCCTGAGTAAAACTAGGTAACTAATGAGCTTGAATTTTAGGGGCATTCAAGGAATTTTTTAAATTTTGCTCTTGCAATAACAAATGCTATTATGATAATATCGCGAGTGAAGCCGGGCAGAATAATAACAGATGAGTTTTCATCTGAAATCTACAAATTTGAATGGCATAAAAATGAACCCAAGATGGGTAAAAAACCGAGAGAGAAAAATCTCTTATATTTTTTTAATATCAATAAACGACTATCTGAAAATAAGTCCACATGCCGGACTTTTATAGCTAAAACAAATTAACTAACTAAAAATAGATAAAACTCTCAGAAGAAACAAAATAAGTTAAAGATTACAATGAAGACTTTTCTAGAAATAAAATAACTAAAAAAATAACAAAAATATTCTGCAAATCTCATATTTGATATTCTTTCAAAATCTCCTTGCATCATCGAGTCATACTAATTATTTACTTTACATCTCCTAAAACATTGATTCCCTTATCATAGAAGTTCCTAATCTGATCGATATATTACTACTAATAAAGTAACGTACAAAGAATGTCCAATCAATAAATATAAAAAAATATATACTAACAAGACTATTTAAATTAGAAAATAAATCATGCATGACACATCATTATGATTACATATTCGATTACTAGCAAAGTACAAAAGATGTTCAACCACTAAATAAAATAAATATCTATTAACAATAATAGGATTAAATTAGAAAATACTAACACACATTCATATGCTTGGTTTGTTCTTCAAATCACCCTAATCCTACCTAACCCCAATAAAAAATAATAATAATAATAATAATATTAATTATAGGGTTCCCTTAAATCTTGTGAAAAAATGACCAGATCACTAAGTTAGGAGAAATTTGGTATTCTCGAACTTAATTAATACCCAGTCGTCAGTCACGTTTTCCTTTTCTGGGTCAGGATTTCAAACTTACAGATTGGTTTCTAAGAAGAAACTCCACAGCGTAAAGAAAAATCAAATTAGAATTTATAGATTAATTAATTAAATAATCAATAATGGTGGACTGCTGGTAAGAATGGTAATAATTAAGACATGTAAAATGCAATATATATATTTGATATTCCCATAAACTCGATCCATTCAATTTTATTACTATATCGTTAGATCTACGCAAAACTATGTATTGAAATAAAATCGTGCTTAATGACAACGACATCTTTGATAATTACCCATTCACTTAATTAAATTACAACTTTTTTTAAATAGTGTATCATGAAAGGTACATTTGACCGTACGAAAGTGACATTTATTCAGAAACACGAAAAAATACAATAGCTTATCTTTTCAATTAGTTATGGAACATGAGGCCATATTAAGTGATTTCATTTCAGCTCTTCATTCCCCTTCACATTTAACCTTCATTTTCCGATTAATTCTAATATTCATTATTCCTCACTCTCACTTAATAATAATAATACTTCATAATTAATAATACGCAAATCGATTTTGGGATACTAAAAAATATATTTAACGAATCATATTTAAAATTCATAAATAAAATAATAATAATAATTAAAGTTAAGTTATTTTAAAGTTTAATTTTTATTAATTAAATTAAATTTGAGTTATTAATAATTAAAATTATTTTAACTTTTTCAAAATTTTACACAAATTAAAGGATTTCTTTAAAATAAAAGGATTTTAATTATTAAAAAATTAGGGAAGAACAGGTGGCCGCTCAGCAAGTGAACAGGTTGAGCGATGGCTAAAACCATAAGGGGAAAATACATTTTCCCATCCCCCTCTTTATAAAATTTCACCCTTTTAACACCCTAAGGATATTTCCTATGTTTAGGGGAAGTTGGATTTAGATTTAAGGGGTGAAAAAATGAAGTAAAATGAAAAAGGGGTGATCAAGGCAATTTTACCTTGAATCACCCCATCCACCGCTTAATGGGTGAGACAAGGCATAAATGGCTTGCCTCACCCATCGCGATGGGTCACTCGCTGGGCAGCACACTCGCACGCCCAGCAGCAGGTGGCCGATGTCGGCCATCTGTTGCTCCATTTTAATTTTTTTTTAATTTTTGTTTTATTTATTAATGCAGATTAAATGCCTTGCCTCATTGTTTTATTTTTGTTTTGCTCCATTAATTGTAATCAACAACCACCAGCATTAAAATGTCATTCTTTAAAGACATATATTAAATACAATGTTGATTATAATTAATGCTCCATTAGTTATATTTAAATGTCTAACTTTACAAATGTGTATTATTTTGGAAAGTTAATGTCAATCTTAAATTATTTTTATTATTCTCAAATCATGTCAATCATGTTTTTATTGTTGTATTATTGTGTACCAATTTTAAAACCCTTTAATTAATAAAAACGAAACTTTAAAAGATTAATGAAGCTTACATATGATTCGTTAAATTAAAAATGATATAACCCTAATAATTATATAGTGAAACAGTTGGGTGAATACATCTAAAATAAATACGATTACATATGATCGTTATTTGGATCATGTATTAATGTCAATCTTAAATTATATCTTACTGTTAATTTTTATTATTATTGCTATTATTATTATTATTAAGTGAGAGTGGGGGAAATGAGAATTGGAATTATGGAATTGATAGATTGAGTCATTTGAGATGACTTATGAAAGGGAAAGCTGGACTTGGAATCTGATGGGAAGCTGGACTTAGGCTGAGGGCATCACTGGAGATGCCCCAAGACCATCTCTAATAGTGAGGGGGAGGGGGGGGGGGGGGGGGGGAGATTTTGAGGGAGGGGGGAGGGGGGAATTGTGGTCTTCAATGGTGGGGGGGAATGGGGAGGGGGAGGAGAGTGGGAGTGGGAATGGGACTTGCCCTTTCTTTGCCCCCCGATCCTCACTTGCTACACATTTTTTTTTTTTTTTTTTGTTCATTAATTGCTTTTCATTTTTGTAAATTTTGTGTATGATTTAATAAATTTATATTTTAAATTAAATCTTTAAAGGAATTAGTTTCAATTAAATATTTAAAATTTTTATTATAATTTAGACAAAATGTACAAATTAATCGAATTACAAATTGTTATTACTATTACTATTATTATTATTATTACTATTACTATTATTATTATTATTATTATTATTATTTTATTATTATTTTTGTATTTTAATTTTATCTGTTGGGATTCAGTAAGATATATAAATAGCCATTCAGGCAGCATAAACTAAAATTTTTAAGGACCTCTTAGATGAATCTTGACAGGATACAATCTGAATATATATATATGAATATTTAATAATGAAGATAAAACTTTGTCACAAAGTTATACTTGTCTCCTTGCAAATCCAAGCTTTGCAAAGTAAATGCATTTCTCCCTTTCTTTTGCACGTTTGATCCCAAGTTAGTATAGTTTTATTATTAATATTATTGTTGTTGTTGTTGTACTATTACTATTACTATTACTATTACTATTACTATTACTATTACTATTACTATTATTATTATTATTATTATTATTATTATTATTATTTATTTTACTATTATTATTATTACTACTATTACTAATATTATTATTATTACTATTACTAACATTATTATTATTATTATTATTACTATTACTAATATTATTATTACTATTACTATTACTATTACTATTACTATTATTATTAATATTATTATTATTATTACTACTTCTATTATTAATATTATTATTATTATTATTATTATTATTATTATTATTATTATTATTATTATTACTATTATTTTATTTTTATTATTTATTATATTATTACTATTACTATTATTATTATTATTATTATTATTATTACTAGTACTAATGTTATTATTATTATTGTTATTATTATTATTACTACTATTATTATTATTATTATTATTATTATTATTATTATTATTATTATTATTATTATTATTATTATTAGTATTATTATTATTATTATTATTGTTATTCTTCTTCTTCTTCTTCTTCTTCTTATTATTATTATTATTACTATTATTATTATTAATTTTTTTTATTTTTATTAATTTTATTTTATTGTTATTATTATTATTATTACTCTATTACTATTTTTATTATTATTACTATTATTATTAATTATTATTAATTATTATTATTTTTTGTATTTTATTATATTTATTGTTATATTATTATTGTTACTATTATTATTATTATTATTATTACTATTTATTTTATTTTTATTATATTATTACTATAACTATTACTATTACTATTACTATTACTATTACTAATATTATTATTATTAATATTACTAAAATTTTTAATATTATTACTATTACTAATATTATTATTATTATTACTAGTACTAATATTATTATTATTATTATTATTATTAGGGTAAACACCACTTTTGGTCCCTCTTATCATTAACTTTTTACATAGTGGTCCCTCTTATATTTTTTTTCCCTCTTTAGTCCCTACTATGAATTATTTGTTTCACTTTAGTCCTTTTCAAGTGGTCCAAGGCGATTCCGATAACATGTGATATGCTCATGAGGGCAATTTTGTCAATTCAAGTAAACTAACAGAGATATTTTCGTCTTTCTAATTATTTAAAAAAAAAACTAAACATATAATATCTTTCAAACTAGGCTTTCATTCCAATTCAATTTAATCGTACATTTCGTTCCAAACTAAAGTTTTTTCCTAAAATCTTTTTCAAACACCTAAATTGCTCACCAATTCAACAATATCTCAAATAGTCTCAATAGTGAATGGACGAAAATGCCCTAAAAAATATTCATATGCATGTCACGTGTTATCGGAACCATCTGATAAGGACTAATGTGAAACACATAATTCATAGTAGGGACTAAAGTGAAACAAATAATTCATAGTAGGGACTAAAGTGGGAAAAAAAACATAAGAGGGACCACTCTGTAAAAAGTTAATGATAAGAGGGACCAAAAGTGATATTTACCCTTATTATTATTATTACTATTTTTAATATTATTATTATTATTATTATTATTATTATTATTATTATTATTATTATTATATGTCTCTAACTATTGAAGACGACTATGAGGGAGGAGGGGGCATTTCTGCCCTAACGACTGAAGAAGGCCTAAGTCCAACCTCCATCCCCCCAGAAGAGATGGCCTTAATTATCGCTTAAAAAAAAAAAATATATATATATATATATATATATATATATATATATATATATGGCTTTATCCCACTTTGCACCCTGGAAATGCATCATTTTGGCACTTTGCACCCTCGAAAAAAATCAATCCCACTTTGCACCCTGAAAACATATCCTATCTTCCATTTTGCACCCTAGACCAATTTTGGCCAAAAAAAGGAGGAGCAAGGGGCAATTTCGTAATTTTCAATTATTGTCAATAAAAATAATACAATAATTTCACATTATATCTGCCAAAATACCCCTTGTGCTTTGTCTAACTATCAAAAACCCCCTTTTGTTATTTTAATTAGCAAAATCCCTCTGTATTTATTTTTTATTAGCAAAAAAACACCTCCCAAGTAGAAATGACAATTATGCACCCATCACAATTAACCTAAAAAAAATTCAGTTATCCGTATTAACTTCGAAAATTGGCATTAACTACATATTCACTTAAAATTTTGACAAAAATCTCATTATGATTTATTAAGAATTGGTTTTTTTCTAATAAAAATATAACACGGGTCAGAGAATTTTTGCAATTCATGCTTAATAATCAATTGGAAAAAAAAATTTCTGATAATCAATTAAAAAATTCTTGACTGATTAATCATGCTTAATAATCATTAATTATTATACTGAAGTTAAAATGAAGTTATTAGAATTTAACACGGGTCAGAGAATTTTTAACATGGGTTTATTAGAATTATTAATCAGTTAAACGAAGTTTTAGAATTTAACACGGGTCAGAGAATTTTTATACTGACTATATAGATAATTAATGATTATTAAGCATGATTAATCAGTCAAGAATTTTTTAACTGATTATCAGAGAATTTTTTTTCCAATTGATTATTAAGCATGAATTGCAAAAATTCTCTGACCCGTGTTCATTTTTTATTAGAAAAAAACCAATTCTTAATAAATCATAAGTAGATTTTTGTCAAATTTTTAAGTGAATATGTGGTTAATGCCAATTTTCGAAGTTAATAGGGATTACTGAAATTTTTTTAGGTTAATTGTGATGGGTGCATAATTGTCATTTCTACTTGGGAGGTGTTTTTTTGTTAATGAAAAATAAATACAGAGGGATTCTGCTAATTAAAATGACATAATGGGGTTTTTGATAGTTAGACAAAGCACAAGAGGTATTTTGACAGATATAATGTGAAATTATTGTATTATTTTTATTGACAATAGTTGAAAATTACGAAATTGCCCCTTGCTCCTCCTATTTTTTGGCCAAAAATGGGTCTAGGGTGCAAAGTGGAAGGCAGAGTATGTTTTCAGGGTGCAAAGTGGGATTGATTTTTTTCGAGGGTGCAAAGTGCCAAAATGATGTATTTCCAGGGTGCAAAGTGGGATAAAGCCATATATATATATATATTATTTTGAGAATCCAAGTACAAATATATATGAGCTAGATATTGTTGCTCAAATAAGATGAATCCACGTACAATGGTTGATTCGACTAGTTAGATGTAATGGCATTGTGTGTAATAACTGGTTTAAATTGTCATTTCATTTTAAAAGAAGAACGTATGTTTTGAGAAATTATTTTATGTTCACATTGTTAAAATTACACGTGATTGGTCTTTTACATCATGTATGATTTTTTATGTAGCATGAAATAATTTCTTGTAAGTTCGACATGCCATACATAGTTGTGGATCTCCTCTATCAATTGGGACTTGTGCATTTGATGCAACTCAGATTGACATGCCTTAGATTTGGATTGATGTACTAATCAATTCAAAAATATGACCAAATCAACAATTAATTCAACGTCTAAGAAACCAATTTACCATTTATTTATTTCTCGCAGCATAAAATACAAACGACAAAAGTGGGAAAATCACTGCCAATTCATTTTCTCTCTCTCAACTACTAGATGGAGAAATTATATCCTAAATATGGATTAAAATTTTATTTTGAATATATGTTTCGATTAGATAAGTATTTTAATTTTTTTTGAGAATTTTTCGGAATATTTAGAAAATATTAGGAAAAGTTGTGAAAAAAGTCAATAAATTACGAAAAATAAAAAAGTAGTTTTCAATTACACCTTATTTTTGTATTCGCTGATTCAAAAATGATAAATTTTTAATATTTTCGACGGAAAATACGAAAATTTTGATCCATAATATTAAATTAGGTTTGACGAACTCAAAATAGTTGTATGACAAATATAATATACTTGATTAGAAATTGGATAAAACTCAAATGAAAGTTACCAATCATAGAGCTAGTGTAGTATACTTGGTTTATGATATCCGGACAAAAACTTTCTCCACTTTTTTTTTTTTGTTTCCCAAATATTTAATCCTTTTTGAGTCGCATCGGACATATTAAATGGGAATATGAGTTCGCTACTTTGTAGTGATTAGTTCCTTCTACTATACCAATCACCAGATTCTCCACTACATATATCCACTAAGTATATGTAATATACTACAATAAAATATATCCACTAAATATATGTAATATACTACAATAAAATGTTAAATAAGCGTGTTTGAAGGATTAATATACACTCGTTGTTTGAAGGATAATAATAGAGGTCAATTTTCAAGCCCTTTTACTCTTTGTCAAAGCAAAAATGTATTATACTCTGTACATTTTTTAAGAGTCCAACATTCTGATTAGTAGCCATGTCAAATTCTTTTGCATTGAAAATCAAACCCCAAACCCCTTTGAAATTTATTCAACAGATTCAATTCTGATCATCCTATATAAAGACCCTCTACGTTGCTTAATTAAGACCCTACAGTTTTTACCAATCCCACAAAAAAAATAAAAAAAAAAACCCAAAAACAAAATACTCACAAAAAAAAAAAAAAAAAAGGAAAAGATTAAACTTCTCATTTGTGTCATGCAACGTTCAACCGCCACCAAAATCAACACCATCTGCCGACAAATCTTCCGCCCCAAACCCCAACCTCAACCGTGCGATGTCTTCATCAACCACCGTGGGATTGACACGAAGAGGAACGTTGCCGGGTTGCTCTACCACCATCTACGTGGTATCGGACTCCGCCCGTTCTTGGACAGCAAGAACATGAAACCGGGGGATAGGTTGTTCGATAAAATTGATGCAGCGATTCACGAATGTAAGGTGGGAGTCGCGGTTTTTTCACCTATGTATTGCGATTCATACTTTTGTTTGCACGAGTTGAATCTCATGATGGAGTCTAAGAAGAAGGTTGTGCCCATTTTTTGTGACCTTAAACCTTCCGAGCTTCGTGTCAAGGACGATGGCACGTGCCCAGCCAACGAACTCGACAAGTTTCGACTAGCCCTTGAAGAGGCTAAACACACCGTTGGATTGACATTTGACACGTTAAGAGGGTAAGTACAACATTTCAAACATGCGTTAGGAATTAGCTAGAATTTAATTTATAGTATTACATATATTAATTATATTGTTATTTAATGTATAAATCATTACATCAAAAAATCTAACATTACTTTTGTTGAAATTTATGCAGGGATTGGCCCGAATTTCTAGCAAATGCTACGGATGTGGTGATCAAGAACTTGATTGAAGTTGAAGATCAAGAAGGGGCTTAATATCAAATGCCCTTAATTTTTTAAGCGAAACAAGCTTTTATAAAGAAATTAAAACAAGATTTCTAATAATTGATTCAACATTTTTTTTATAGTCCTCCATTTTAAATGAAGTTATTTCAGAGGATTGTTAATTTAACTGATCATTCATTATTCTTTCATTTATGAACATAAATTTCATTTTCAAAGTTCAAGACCAGTACTCTTTGTATAATGTTCCGGAATTGTCACATGTAATTATTGTGGATCAAATAAATAATCAGAAAATTGTAATTTTTAGACTTCTCTTTGTACTTAATTAGATAATCTCATGTGGCTGTGTGGTCTGTGAATGGTGGGTTACATTTGAATTATAGTTAAAATAAATGGAAAAAGATAACCCTAAAAATTCGTCCTTTTATTATTATTATTATTATTATTATTATTATGATTATGATTATGATTATTATTATTCACTTAGTATTGTAAAAAATGAAAAGAGAAATGCAGAACTTGTGAAGAATATTAGTACTTAATTCAAAATGATTAATAGGTACATTTTATAATGTGCTTTTTCAGCCTTTCGAAAAGTGGTTTGGGAAAGTGGTAGAGGTTTGAGAAATAATCTCGATTTGCGTAATGTTGTTTGTTTGGGTTTTGGGAGAGTTGTTTGGGAAAGTAACCGCAATTTTTGACTTTTCTAATATAGAGAGAAATAGAAATAGAGTAGAAAAGTGACCTGTTTGTTTGGCCTTTCGGAGAGTGGTTTGAGAAAAAAATTACTGTAGCTAATTAATTGGGAAAGTGATTGGATTGTTTGTTTGGCCTTTCCGAAAACCGAAATTTTTTTCGGAAAAGCGAGACAAACAGGCTCAATATATTTCCAACTGGGAATATAACGTCCAAACTGAACTGAAGCAGAATTTCGGTTAACTGGCCAGAAAGCTCATGGAACCGTATATCAAAATTCGGCAATTTTTCTTTTTTGTGAAACCATATTTACATTATTACATTAATACCTCGATCTAAATTTAAAATTATAGTCATTATAATCAAATTATAAAAAAATCAACTATCAAACACTTATTTAAAAAAAAAAAAACCACATTAATAGCAGTTGAAATCATGACCTCTTAGTCATGAAGTGAATTTATTTAATTCGTTTTGGCTAAGTTTCGGTCATCCAAATTAGTGCACAGCATTATTTCAATTTTCAATATTTTCATCACTATAATAATTTACTTAAGAGTTCAGATAATTAATTAATAATATTACTATTAATTTTGGAAGAGGACCTCAAAGTCAGTAGTTATGTACTTTCTTCGAATTGACAGAAAAATGGAAACCGTGTACAATGTCAATATCAAATTTAATAGGAATGATCAACAAAGGTTTTATTTGTTCGTTTATGGGAAAAAAATGGATACTTGTGGAAAGATGTATGTGAATTGTTACCCTCATGCCTCTTTCTTATAGTAAATGAAAATTGGTTCATGAATAATAATGGGATAATTTATACTCAGACCTCCGAGATTTATCGTAATTATAGAAAATTGTTGGAATGTTTTGAATAATCAGTGGTTGAAAACGTAGCAAATCTGAAATTGAATTGATTCCTCCAAGTCGCGCAAATTTTACGCTCTCCTCAAGACAATATTCGCCCTCTACAAAGTGCAAATAAGTTATACAGCGAATTTGCCCCAGGATACAATGGAGCCCAGTAATATACTGTTCTTTAACTGCGAATTGCACTTTCGAAGACAAACCCGAACACTCAATATTGTAATAAAGAAATAGGAAGAATTTGGTGCTTTATAATAGTATAAAATGGAGACTTTTTCTTTTCTTAATTGCCGTGAACAGAAGGCTTTTTCTTATGCTTAATTGTTGTGAACATCAGCCTTTTTCCTTATGCTAATTGCGTGAACAGGGCCCAGCTTTTATAATAATTTTGCACTGTTTCATAATGAGTGCAACTCTTCAGTAAAGAAAGAATCATTAATAAATATGAAAGATTGCACCTTTTGGTAATTAAATAACTACCGTAGGAAGTTTTCAAATTAACGGTAAAAAGTTAATTATACACTTGAATTTTGAAAATTATTCCAACAAAAATTCTATGTAATTTTAAAAATTACAAGAATGCCCTTTATAGGATAATTTTTGTAAATATTTTTATAAATTGTAGGGAGTGTTTTTGTAAAACTTATTGAACTATAAGGGTATTTTTGTAATGTTTAAAATATCAGAGGTTCGTTGAAATATAATTAAATTTCAGGGGGTTTGACGGTAAATCACCCTAATAATAGAGAAACATAGGAGTATTAATTAGTTAACCACTCTTAACTTTGTCTACGGCCCAATCATTTAATGGTCCGAAGTTGTTATTGTCTTAGAACCCATCGGTCTTCTGAAATAAGAATTAGAACGAGTCTATATCTCCAATTAATTAGGCTTATTGGGCCGTATTGATCAATAGTTTTCGCCGAAGTGATATACGTAGGGCTGTCAATAGGGAGAAATTATTTATAATAGTTGCTGGATCACGTCATCAAGTATACGTGGTGCAACTCACCAATACACTTGGAATATGAGGAGTAATAATCCACATCATCCATATTCTGGCAATGTGAACACAACTTTTTGAAACCCTATTTTTTGGGAACATGGCCAGAATATGGAGTGAAGTGGATTATCACTCTATATGTCCCGAGTATATTGGTGGGCTGCATCACGTGTATTTGATGACGTGGTGCAGCGGTTGTACTAAATAATCTCTCGTCAATAGGTGAATATCAATCCGAATTCGACCTGGTTTATTAAAATATTTGTACGATTGGAATTCAATGAATCTGTTCTGATTATGAATATATGCAACCTTGAATTACGTGAAGCAAATATCTAAGAGGTTGTGATCCGTATTCTACAATAAATAAATAAATAAATTGTACACATATATAATGATTTATTAAGATAACTAACAATAATAATATTTTACAGCTCACGGTTTGATTGAAGAAATTCAAACGTTTTAGGTGTTGGCGGAAGTGAAGATTCAAATTTTACTTTGAAAGGAGTTTTAGGTGTTGACGGTACCGCACCTTCCAGGCCGATGAAGCTGCCTGGAAAGAGCGGTGACGGTAGCAATGGCGGCGGTGGTGGGGGGAGGGGTGCAAGTGGGGATGGGGGGTTTAGGGATTGGGAATTTTTTTTATGTATAAAATTTATTTTTTAAAAGTAAGGGATTAATTATGATTTTTTATTTCTACTCAAAATTAAATTTTGTAAGGATAATATGATAATTTTATGCATTATTTCAAGGGTAAATCGGATATTTCATTAATCAAGGTTTTTACTTTTTTCTTTTAAGTAAAACTAATGAGGACAATAGCGTTATTTCACGATTTTCGTCAAGATCCATTAGAGTTTTGTAATCCTTTTGAAACCCACGAGAGATTCCAGTAATTTTGGTAGTAGGAGGGAATTGGACAAATTACACCTAACCTCATTTAATATCAAATTGAACCAAAACTCGTAAATTTAGAAAACATGTATCCCATGAGAAAAAAAAAAAATCATATCCAGGAGCGGATTTATTCAATGGGCTGGGGGCCCTGACCCACCCTCCCCCCACCCCGATTTCTGAAAAATTATGTTAGTATTTTAGTGTAATATAATAATTAGTAGTTTAGTATATACTCACCTATTTAATATAAGTAGAGCTGAAAATCAAACCAATCTACTCGATACTCGACTCGAGCTTGTTTGATAAAAACTCATTTGAGCTTGATTCGTCACATTAATCAAACAAGCTTGAACATCTTTTTTTTGTTCGATAACTTTTGAAACTCAGCTCCAGCTCGACTCGATAAGCTAAAAATTGAAAAAATACATGTAAAATATCAAGCTACTCGATACTCGGCTTGAGCTCGTTCGATAAAAGCTCGTTTGAGCTCGACTCGATTGAAAATCAAATCAAGCTCAAACATAAAATTTCAGGCTCGATAAAAATCAAACCAAGCTTGAACAGTGTGTCGTTCGATACTACTCGGCTCGATTACAACCCTAAATATAAGTACCCAAATGCCAATTTACTTTTTATGATAGGAATAAAGTTGGGTTTACTAACTGATGACCAAAAATTAAATTGGAATTATTATACTAAAGCACTACTGCACAAATTAACTGACATTGACATACATTGAATCTCCTCTTTTTATGTTTGTTTGTTTGAAAATATTATAGTAATATATATTTAGTTATTTGTTATTTCTTAGATTTTCTTTTACTTTTCTTTAGGTTACGACTTAGTTACTGAAAATTAATTATGGGAAAATCAATTACCATAATTGCATTTTTCGAAAGTAAGAATTTTCATAATTTGATATTGATTCTATCGAATGGAATTTATAACATGAAATATGAAAGAACGTTGTAGACAATTTTGCAATTTTCGTAGTGTAAAGGATTCTATATAGTTCTTATGACAATCTATTTTGTAGTGCTCCATTATTATCTTTGGACTTGTGTAAGTAAAATAGTTTAAATTTAATTTTTAACAAATTTTACTTTGGCCCCCAACTCTTCGATTCTGGATCCGTCCATGATCATACCTAAATGGTTTTATAGCTTGTTTGGTTGTCAAGAAAGTGAGAGCATCTCCATTGAGTAAATGGGAGGGGGAAACTATGGAGGAAGGGGAGAAAAAATTTAAGTTTTATGGGGGAGAGGGTTGATTTTGAGGAATGATTGGGCGGTGGTTATCAACCACCCAGATGTGAGGGGCAATCCAGCGCCCCTCACATCTGCTATTGGGGCTGGCAACGTGCCAGCCCCATTTCTTGTTTTTTTTTATTTTCTTCTGTTTTGTTAATTGGGCTGGGCAACGCCCAACCCCCATTTTTTTTTATTTGTTAATTGTGCCCAACCCATTTTTTTTAATTTAACTATTTAAAAATGTATTCTTTTAATAACTTGATATTAATTTATTTTTATTACTTGTGCATTTTGTACTTTTATAACTTGTAATATTATAATTTTATGTACAATGTTTATCAATTGTTATTATTATTTTACCTCTATTATTATTAAGTTACTATTGACTTTATTATTATTATTATTATTATTATTATTATTATTATTATTATTATTATTATTAAATAGAATGAGAATTGAAATTAAATAGAATGTGAAGATTGAAAAAATTAAGTGAGAGTGGGGAAGTTTGAGAATTGGAATTTTGAGATTGGGGAATTTTAAGTGAGAGTCTATTATTATTAATTTTATTAAGTGAGTGTGGAAAAATATGAGAATTGGAATTTTGAGGAATAAATAAAGTTACATAGAAATTAAATACGACTTTTAGATTAAAAACAGAATACTGGTTACAAAATTTAAAAATAGAATATTGGTTTCCATATATGAGTTATTAATTATTGTAATGCTATTGTATTGTTATTATTAAATATTTTTTTATTACTAATGTCAATGCTAAATTAGTTATTATTAATGACAATGTTAAATTACTTATTATTAATGCCAATATTTAAGTTACTATTGACTTTATTATTATTATTATTAAATGAATGAGAATTGGAATTAAATAGAATGTGAAGATTGGAAAAATTAAGTGAGAGTGGGGAAGTTTGAGAATTGGAATTAAATAGAATATGAAGATTGAGTTACTGAAGATGACTATAAAAAGAGAAGTCTGAAGGGGAAGGGGAGTCTGAGGGGAATGGAAGTCTGAGGGGAATGAGAGTCCATACCCATTGGAGATGGCCTGAAGGAAAATTGTAGGGAAAGGAAAAGGAAAGGAAAAGGAAAAGAAAGTCATTTTCCTCTACATGTTTGGTTGTCAGGAAAATTATTTTTTTGCAGATGTTTGGTTGTCAAGAAAATTTTGAAATATAATATTTTTGATAAATATTATTTTTTATTATAAATACTTTCAAAATTATAAAATATATTAAAAGTGATATCAAATTAATTCCTAGAAAATAAAAAGTACAAATCGAGTAATTGAATAAAATAAAAGCTAACAATAATGAAATAAATAAACTAAAATAACTTAAAATAAATCATAAAAATCATTGCTATGGTCATCAGTGGTTTTGTTGATCGCGATATTAAACTCTCTCTTCAAGTATTTGACGCTATTGTATATTTTTTAGTCACCGAATTTAAATCAATTTTCAAAATTAACAAGGGGTTATCGTCAATTTTTAAAGTTAATAGGGGGTTACTGATAGGAAAAAAATCACAAATGGAGAATTATGATAGTTAGACAAAGTATAAGGGAGTTTTGCAATTTTCTAAAACATTTTCCCAGGATTTCCCATCAAATTGGTGGGGAAATTTTTTCTTCACAAAATTTTCCTGCAGGAAAGTTGAAGGAAAATAAAAACCTCCTTTCCTGCTATCCAAACAACAATGAGAGAAAAAAAAATTTCTTTTCCCTCACTTTCCCGACAACCAAACAGTACATTAGGGAACTTGCTCAAAATCTTTATGTGTTATTGCAAGGAATCCCCTCGTACTTACAAATTGTTGCACACTCTCCTTTTCGTCGTTACAATTAACACCGTTATATAGTTTATTGAAGTTAAGGGTGAGTTTGGCCTAGCGATTGTGTAAGTGCTTTTAGAATAATTGATTATAATATAATTTCTTTTAAGAGAATTACTTATAATAGAATTGATTATGCGTTTGGTTTCCACTTTCCAAAATTAATTATAGAAATGTAGATTCTCATATAATTTACAAAACTAACCTTACTTATATGTCAAAGAATACAGTCAAATTAATATTCATTAAAAATAAAAATAAAATAAAAAGAGACTATAATTAAAGGATAATAAAATTAGAAAGAGAACTTAACTATTTTATGATTTTTTTAAATTAAAAAATTAATATTAAAATAATACCATGACGATTTGATTCTAACACCAGTAAATGGGTCAAACACTTGTCAAAAAGAGATATTCTCTTTCAAATCATTTTTCAACCATAAATCATAATAGTTATGATATTTCAAGAATTAAAATGGAAAAGACCAGTAATTCTTATATGTAAATGAAAGGGTACATTAGAGATTTTCCCTTAACTATCAATCTCACGTTGAGAGAAGCAACCATTTTCTCGCTTCTCTTGGACCGTGATTTTGTGGTGATGGAGAAGCAAACGTTGCCGCGGATTTTTTCGGCCAAACAGTCTGACTTTCACGTTTGGGCTCCAATCGTTGAAATGGACTTTTGCATCGTGGGGCCAAACGGCCTCTAAATAATATTAACACTCCATATTTCAAATATCTAGATATCTATTGGAAAATTTTTGTCCAAGCCTGACTTGGCCAAACCCATCCAACCACTAAGCAAGTGTATTGCACTTGCTTTGTGATTGGTCACTTTCCTGGAGTTATATCCAATTCCAAAGCAAGTGTATTACACTTGTCATGTAGTTGCTTTGGGTTCGGCCAAACCGGCCGATCTGGATAAGAATTTCCCATATCTATTAAACAATTTAGATTTGATATATATATATTAATAAATTAAATAGTATTTAAAAATAAAATCTGAAAATAAAATTACAAACTAATTTATATCCATATATTTTTAGTCTGTCTTAATATAGTCACAAATATAAATGTAATATACTATTAATAAATTATTAATAATATTTAACAAAATGTTTCTTCTCCGTAACCACCCCGACCCCCTCCCCACCTGAACCCTCCTAGGTCACCGTCGGTCCCATATTGCCACCATGGTCCGAATTTTTAAAGGTTATCAAAAATTTTGAAACCCCAAGTCGTGGTGGCCTTTTTGTCGATCCCAAGGCATTGCGGCTTGGAACTGGGGAATCCAGGCCGACAGAGGCTTGGGTTCTGATAGGGAAGGGTGGGAGAGGGTTGGATTGGGTGAGGTGGGTGTAGTTCGCGGGGAAGAAAAAAATTTAGGGTATTTGTGTAATTATTCAGTTAAAATTGAATTTCAGTCTCATAAAACGCGAGCCAGGTATATTTTTCGTTACTTTTGTCGACGGAAAAGGGATTATGTACAACTTTTTATAAAACATAATAGAATTCCTTGCAATAAAATAACACATGGAGATTATGTGCATGTTTCTCAAAATACAGGGGGTTTATGATGTTTCTTTCACTGTATCCTATACATTTCATTTTATGGTCATTTTAACATATTAGATATATTGTGCATTTTGCCATAAAAATTTAGATATTTGCACAAGACCTCCAAAAGTTACTAAAGTTTTAGAAAACTGCAGCCCATGTTTAAATTTTAGGATGTTAAGTGCAAACAATTGTCCTTTCGAAGGGTTTAAATGCCAAAATAAAAAACATTTGTAAGGTAATATGTAAATTGTCCTAATATATTCATCACTTTATTTAGCTCATATCTTTCTGTTTTGAAAATGATATCCCCCTACTTTTGACTTACCAATAAGGACACCAACAAATGCAGTTTCCTAAGGGCTAAAAGTTATATTATTTTATAACTTTTAAATAACAGTACGAGTATTTTTTTTTTTTTTTAGTTTGGACAACTTTAACTGATTTTATCTTAAATGGCAAATGCCTCTTCAAATCATAATGGATTAAAATATAGATATAAGTTGTAAATTGCTATTAGAGTCACAATTTTATAATTTCTATAATTATTAAAGCTAGTTTAGAAGATATTTAGTTTTATAAAACAATTGATACACATTTCTAATTCTAGAAATATAGTATATACATAACATAAATTAAATTTTAAAAATACAATATTAAATTCAATTCGATTTATTGGTCCAACATTGTTAGAAGTCAGAACTATAACTAAAAAAACTTATGGACCAGAATAATTTTTTCCAGATCCCAGAAAATAATGGGCAAAAGCAATAGATAATTTCCATTATTATCGTCATGGATGTAGACATAAAACTGTATGAGCATTAAATAAATGTAGGATTAATTTAATGCTGCGTAATTTAACTTTCACTCACACATAAAGAAACAAACAAATATTGTGCAAAATCTGTTTTGTTATTTGGACTTTTTTGGGTGTGCCAAACTGAAGATGGGGGCCTTGTCTGTTACACAAAAAACGCGTGACATACAAAACGTCCATCTTTCTTGGCACCTAAATTTAAAAATCACTTCATAATTTCATATATTTTTAATTAAATTAATATTATTGATGTGGATATTTTTTTGATATGGATCGAGTTAAAATTTCAATTATTTGATCTAATTCACATCAAAAGTTAGCTTAAGAGTTAGAGTCTAGTGAAAAAAAGAAATAAATAAATTACGCAAGTGACACTTGTCAATCGTAAGAGATGTGCAGATTACTGCAATGCACCCTAGTAAATAAAATAAACTTGTCCAGTACCTTATAAGGAGAATTTAGTCTTGATTTTTAATATGTAGAACTATAAATTTATTCCCAATTAATATATTCTAATTAAACAAATGAATTATATGCATTACATCACACAAAATCATTTATTTTCGTAAATACACATGTCACAATCTTCATGGTCAAATAATTCCACGTGTCACCCAATTATGGCAGATGTTAGGTAGTTTCACCCAATTCCCATATTCATATTATTCTCCTCCTCGTCACCTCACATGATCACGTTATAACTTAGGTTCATGACATATTCCACCCCAACTTAGCTCATCAATTTACGTGACCGCATAAAACTAACTAACATGTCCAAGAAAAAAAAAATAACATCAAATCAATAGTGAAATTAATTTGATATATCCATGGAGAGCACTAGTTCAAACTCCGGCAGCCCGCATCCGCACCTGCCGCCGGGGTTCCGGTTCCACCCGACAGACGAGGAGCTTGTGATTCACTATCTCAAGAAAAAGCTCGCTTCGGCCCCGTTGCCGGTTTCCATCATAACCGAAATTGATCTCTACAAATATGATCCATGGGAACTTCCTAGTAATTAATTATCATTCTATTTACAAGGTATATGACTAAAACAAATTTGAATTTATTATTTTATTTTATTGTAATTAGGCAAGGCGAGCTTTGGTCAGCAGGAATGGTATTTCTTTACGCCGAGAGATCGGAAGTATCCAAACGGAGCACGACCTAATCGGGCAGCCACATCGGGCTATTGGAAGGCCACGGGCACGGATAAACCTATATACACGGCTAATGGTACTCAAAAAGTTGGCGTGAAGAAGGCTTTGGTTTTTTACGGAGGAAAGCCGCCTAAAGGGATTAAGAGTAATTGGATCATGCATGAATATCGAATGGTTGAAAATAATTCTAGTACCAATAAACCCCCTATTGTCAACAACAAAGGATCTTTGAGGGTACGCTTCTATTCTTCATCCGCCTCTTTCTCCCTCCTTTCTTAATTCTTCTTCTTTCTTCTTCTTTTTTTTTTTTTTTTTTTGTTTGATTCAAATTTTGAATAGAAGTTTGAAGAGTTGGTAGCAATATATCAAAGTTGTTCTTGTATGAGTTGTTTTTGATTTTGTTTAATAACTATTACTCCACCATATAAAAATTCAAGTAGTCACTAATGATGACACCATATTACTAATCAAAATGTTTTAATAATAGTGTTTTGGCTTATCATTTTGCATGTATCATGCTCTAATTGTCAATAATGAATTAAGAATGTTATGGTATATATCAATAAAACTTACTCCTTAGTATTAATTGCAATATTTAGACAATGAAAATAATTTTTCACTAAATACTCTTGTTCTTGTAGTGATGTTATTTTTTGTCTACAAAGCTATGTAGTAGGATGTTTTAGAAAAATTAAAGTAGAAACAAAAAGTTTTGTATTGGGGATTAGTAAAGTTAATCTAGTGTTAGATATGTGATTTGTTGTTATTACAGATCTGATTTGACCAAACTTATTTATTTATATATGTTAATTGTTTGTACATGTATATATCATTCATTAATTATGTATCATCTAAATATAGCTAGACGATTGGGTTTTGTGCCGAATTTTCAAGAAAAGCACTCCGACTAGTCCATCGATGGATCATTGCGAAAGGAACGGGTCCATGGACGACATGTTTGTTTCCATGCCAAGTAATGGTTATCAAAACATAGTTCCGGAAATGACGAAACCCACAAGCCTCGATTCAACGGTGTCGTTTAACGAAGATCATGGGAACTTCTATCCTGATCATCAAATATTGTTACATGGTAATTCAATGCCAAATTCAAATTCAAAATCAGACTTCAACAAAAATACATTCCAATATTGGAATGGGATGCAGATGAATAATGGAACAATACTTTCTAGTGCTAAAGAATGGCAAGCCCATGATATTGATGAAAGTAAAAATAATGAGAGTACATCTTTTATTTCATTGCTTAATCAGAATTCCCAAAATTCACTTGTTAATTCTGTAGAGGATGGGATTCTTTATCAAAATTCCCACCTTCAATAAATAGTTAATTTATATAATTTCTGATAAAGATTAATTATATTCCTGTAGAATTGACATTCATATATAGTATTAATTGTTTCTGCCAATTTTGATGTGTATAAAAACATAAAGTTTTTGTTAAATATGGTTTTGAGCTGTTGTATATTCTTCTTCCACATTTTGTGTTAACAGCTGGATTGTTGCTGTTCATTTTCTTAACTTATTTATAATGTTTAATTTATAAGAATGTCTTGACACTTGATTTACATGATTATTTTTCATAATATTGGAATAAAATACGGAAACAAACCTATTCACTTAAAAAATTGTACATAGCTCCTTTGCTAATCTAGATAATTAACATTAATGCTCATGTTTTCTTAAAATTAATACCTTTTATCACTAAAAAAATTGACGATAATTTCCATGTTAACTTATTGAAATTTTCTTAATTATTGTGATATTATATCTACTTGTTTGCGGCCAACTCCTAATTTTTCAGATGGCTACAGTGGATTAAGTAAAATATTTACACATGAGAACTTATTTTTTTTTTTTTGTGATCAATTAGATAAATTAAGCACAATTTACATTTACTTAATTTACTTGAGTTAAATATTTTAGATTGCATTCATTTTCAAGCATAGTGTCACTGAAGGATAACTACTAGTTTTTCGAAATAAGTTTTTTTTTTTTTTTAATTAAGTTCGGGATATAGCCAAATAAGATATTTCATGGATTAAGTTTTGGACAAGAAGTCCAGAATATATTGAATAAAAGTGTAATGTTATAAAGCACGCAATCAAAATGGTTTGGGACTAAAAATGCAATTAATTTCAAAATAGATATAGATGTTGTATTTAGTATATATGGAATATGTTTCCATTGCTCCATTAAATTTTTAAGCAATGCAATAATGCTTACATCTATAATTAAGTCTCTAAAACCGCGTAGACGTGTGATGGAACAAATATAAACAAATGACGTACCACGTATAAACGAGTAAATTGCAAATTAACTGTTTATGTTATTTTAAATAGGCAGTTTAGTTACTTGTAATAAATGAAAAGGTAAAAACTTTTCCTATATTTTTATAAAAGAAGCACATTGACTTCCACTACAAAAAATTTGAATTTTAGTGACAAATAGTAAATGACAAAGTGATAAGAATTTAAATATTGTCACTAAAATGTCGTATATTGACATACTAGTGACAAGAAATGTGAAAAAATTGTCACTATTGACATTTAGTGATACCCCAGAAGTAACAACTAAAAAGTTGTCACTGAATTATAGTGACTATATTTATTGTAACTAGGTTGTTGCCGAAAAGATGTCACTAATTTTCAATAGTGACAACTTAAGTTCCATACACTTGTCACTAATAGCTATTAATGACAACTTAAAAATATATTTTGTCACTATTGCACTAGTCACTATTGTTATTGTGACAAAACTAATATTTTTGTCATTAAATATATGCAAAAAGTGACAACTTCAACGATGTCACTTAATATTTTGTCACTAAAATTCATTTTTCTTGTGTTGTTCCTCTTGATTTTTACATTTTTACAAGGGGATAATATGTCTATTATGAAATATCACATGGGGTTAAATAACTCATTTAGGCATATCACAGGGGATAAAGTGCGGTGAATATATTGTCAATGATAAGGTTAGATTGGTTTTTTATATGAAAATAAAGTCTGAATCGCATTATAGAGTGTGTATGCGTAACACCTCCACTAGCAAGGAGATAAATTGCCTATGTTCATATCACAAAGAGGTAAATTGTCCATTAGACATATTACATGGAGTTAACTTTCCAAAAACACATGTATTAACCCCTAACTTGAAAATCCTCCCACATGGTTTTTCTTGGAATTAATGTCAATTTACCATCATGTGATATTCATAATGTTTAGTTTACCTTCCCCTCCATATAAAAAATAGTACTTTACTCTCTTTGTACAAAAATTATAGGAGCAATTCATCTTCTTAAACCGAAAAGTATAACTCACTCGACGAAATTTAGAATATGCATGCAAGTGTATTTGTAACATTAAGGGGTAAATTGTCACATATATCATAATACAGGAGTATAAAATGTCATGTATATGAGAGATAGATTTATCATTTCATATATTTTTAAGTTTAAATATATCAGGGAATCAATATATAAAACTTTTATAAGATTATTAGAAAATAAAGTGCTATTTTTCAAATTTAGAGAATATAAAGTGAATATTATACATATCACAAGAAAGTAAATTGTCAATAACTCATTAAGCCTCGAGTAACCATCCAAAAATCATCACAAAAACACATAAATAGTCCTTATAATTTAAAAAAAGAAAAAAGAACCTACATTCTCATCCCTCAATTATTAATCACAATCTTTTAAATGTTAAACTTATATTTCAGTCATCAGTCTATAATATGTGTGAGTTATGAAATTTTCCACAAATGTCGTGCCTGTTTGTTTTTTCTGATGTAATGACGCCTAAATTAAGACTCCTTTAAGAAAACACATTCATAATCAACATTTAAAATTGCAGAGAAATATAACTAAGTCAAAGTTATTTAATTTGTCAGAGAAAAGTCCCATCTAAAATTTATCCTTTCCAATTAGGATTGACAAGTGACTACTAACAATATCAATCACACCACTTAATAGTTAATACCATTAGTTAATTCTCCTTTTGGGAAATTAAATAATTAACTTTTATAGTTGTAATCAATTTAGTTGTAGATACCTAACTAGCTGAAAATAACGTTTTTTCCCACTTGCTGGAGGGATCTCTTATAAATTAATTACGAGTAGAAACCTATATTGATATGCCTTAGAAAATTAGATCTATTATGTTATATCAACAAATGGGTTTTTGGCATTTTACATTATAGAAATATAAGTTTTTTGCAGTTTTCACCCCAGTTAAAAACTTTTGGCACTTCGCACCCTAAAAATAAATTCATTTGCTACTTTCCATCACAGTGTGTACGTGATTTAGTGAGAAGATTTGTTGATGGAAGGGTATAATTGTCATTTAAAAAAATCGGCAACTTACACCCTGAAAATATAGGTTTTGACACATTGAAATCTTGAAAATATAAGATTTTGTCTCATTCCACTCCGATTCAAAAAATTGAAACTTTCACCTTAAAAATATTTTTTTTTTGTCATTTTACACCCTAATGTGTTTCATTTGGGAAAAAAAAAACCCTGAATGTTACTATTTTACCCTTCCTACAACTAAAATTTATCATGAAAACACACACTTGAATATAAAGTGTCAAATAAATTATATTTTCAGGTACAATATGCCAAAAGTTTTGAGTGAAAGTGCAAAGTGTCGAAAACCCTCTAGATATTAAATCTTTATGAGAGTGTTTTTATAAGCTCAGTTAAATTTCAAACAATGATCTAATTAAGTGTGTAATTTAATTAAGTTGGGTCTAGTCTCTCGAGATCTTTAGTTTTTGGAAAATTTTGCAGACTTGCTGCAAGCACATATATATTTTGACGAGTAAGATTGGGCCAAGATACCATACCAAAAATAAAGTTGGGCTTCTCTTTCTCTTTTCATTTAATCCATCATATAAATTAACTTTTCGAATCTGCAGAATAATTGTTTTGGTCCATTGTTTTATGCACTGCAAAAGGTTGACTAGTTATCTTATTTCTTCTTAGGGAAAGAAAAAAAAAGGCTAACTATGCAGATTCTTTAACCCCACAATTGTGTATCATCCATAATTAATTACAATATTGCAAGTTCAATTGTAATGCACCGCATCAGATAATTTGCTCCTTCATCATGACATCATATATCATATGTTTTAAGTTTTGATATTCTTTTATCCAAACTAGGAAAGTGCACGTACGTTGTACGTGTTTAGGTAATTTCATTGGTATTTTTTAAATATTAGAGTAATAAAATTTATTATAACATAAAATAAAGCAAATGAACTTGTTTTCACCTAATTAATTCTTTTTTCATCGGTTTAACTTGTTATTAATCAATTTTATTCACTTTTACCAGTTTAAAGTTTTTTTTACTATCAATTAAAAGGGTTTTTTTGCACTTTACACCCCCAAAACATGGGAAACATGCACTTTGCAGCCTCAAAACTCAGATATAGCACTTTGCACCCTCGAAATATGAAAAATACAGCACTTTGCACCCTCTTTTATTTTCATGCAAAAACTCAAGAGCAAAATAGGTAATTTGATTGTAAATCTTTGGCACTTTGCACCCTCAAAACTTGAGGAATTGGCACTTTGCACCCTCGAAATAAAATTAGCACTTAACACTCTCTAATTAAGAACAAATCAGCAACTTGCTCCCCAAAACACAATAAATGGGCAATTTGCACCTCAGAACATAAAATTAACACTTAACACCCTCAAATTAAAAAAAAAAACTCAAAAACCCCTCATTTTTTTCGTCAAAGTTGACCATCGGGGTAGAAAAAAATCTAAGGCAAAATAGGTAATTTATTTTTTTCCTTAACTTTTGCAAAATACAATTATAAATACTAGAATACTCATTTCTCTATCCATCTTTCTTTTCATCACTATACATATCCATAAATAACTAAACAAAGTACAAGTAAACTTCTGGAAGACCCATTGTCTACTTCAAAATATCGAAGACCCATAAATAATAACCTATTTTGCCTTAGATTTTTTCACCCCAATGGTCAACTTTTCCGGAAAAAACGAGGGGTTTGAGTTTTTTTTATTAATTTGAGGGTGGTAAGTGTTAATTTTGTGTTTTGGGGTGCAAAGTGCCCATTTATTATGTTTTGGGATTGCAAGTTGCAGATTTGTTCTTAATTAGAGACTGTTAAGAGCTACTCCTTCTGTCCCAAATTATCTGTCCTTTTAGAGAAAAAAATTTGTTCAAATTATCCGTCACTTTAGGATTTCAATACACATTAATTATATATTTTAGGTACTTTTAGAGAAAAAGTAAGAGAGATAGTGTAAAACTTGAATAACGTGTAAATAGCTAATGGTGGGATAAATAAAGAATAAGAATATTTGAGGTATATAATTTATTTTTTCCATAAAAGTGAGGCTATGTAGTAGATACCTTAATGTGTGTGAAAACATGTAAAATGACACTTAATTTGGGACAGAGGGAGTAATTTTATTTTGGGGGTGAAAAGTGTCAAAGATTTACAATCAAATTAGCTTTTTTTGCCTGAAAATAAAAGAGGGTGCAAAGTGCTGCATTTTTTATATTTCGAGGGTGCAAAGTGCTAAATATATGATTTCGGGGTGCAAAGTGCCTATTTCCCATGTTTTGGGGATGCAAAGTGCAAAAAACCCAATTATAACTTATTTTCACAGATTTTACGATTTTTTCCTTTTTTTTTCCGTTTTAAACCATTTTTCTACCGATTTCACCTTATTTAGTCAGTTACACTTTTTTTTTTACTTATTTCACTCATTTTTATCATATTAACCCGTTTTCACCTATTTTGCACATTTTTTCCGTTTATTTCACAAGTTCATTTGACCAATTTCATTGATTTGACAGGTTTCATAGACTATGTTCATTTTTTCACCGATTTAAGCTAGCTTTTCACTAAGATTTTTGTTCCACCGGTATAATCCTATTTTTTCGAATTTTCATTGATTTCACATGTATTTATCGATTTCAAGGGCACTTTTTTTTATTGGTTTCACCCAAATTTTCACCAAATTTTGTTTTCGGGGTGCAAAGTGCAAAAAACCCAAATTATAACTTATTTTCACAGTTTTTACGATTTTTTCCTTCTGTTTTTTTTTTTTCGTTTTAAACCATTTTCCTACCGGTTTCACCTTATTTAGTCGGTTACACCTTTTTTTTACTTATGTCCTTCGTTTTTATCATATTAACCCGTTTTCACCTATTTCACACATTTTTTTCGTTGATTTCACAAGTTCATTTGACCAATTTCACCTGAAATTTCATTGATTTGACATGTTTCATAGACTATTATTCATTTTTTCACCGATGTAAGCTGTTTTTCACTAATGTTGTTGTTTCACTGGTTTAATCCTATTTTTCCAATTTTCATTGATTTTCACATGTATTTATCTATTTCAATGGCACTTTTTTTTAATGGTTTCACCCAAATTTTCACCAACTTCTTTTGGGATTCTTACGGGGAAACGAGCCTCAGGTAGCGGAAATATAGGCTCCCCTTAGGAATCTTGTCAGGATACAATCCGGTATATTTTTAAACTAATATTAAATAATTATAATAATCGCTAGATTAATTTATACCTGTTTCCTAGCACTTCCGAGCCAAACTCTACTTTGTAGGAAATCCCTGAAGACGCGAACTTGACCTCTTTCAATTTTCACTTTCAGTCCCAAGCTTTTGTTTAGCGCCCCACGTGTTGTGTCTCTACGGTTCAGTATACCACATACACATGAAAACCTTGAGATCTCTGATCGGCTAGACCACAGAAGAAATCAAAATACGAAACTCGAGAAGAAAAGACAGAAGTTGATCGACTTCTAACAGGGTAGGGGCGGCGGTAACTAGGGCTTAGGGAAGAGAGAGTTTTTATTTTCATGTTTTTGAAGAGTAATACAAAATGTGTACTTAGTATTGTGTTGTTGTATTTTTCCAAGACTAAATGAGACTTATTTATAGATCTTGTAATCCTAGCCCTACTAGAATTCCTAACAAGATCTAATTTCTAAATGGGCTAAGCCTTTTAATTAATGCAAGACTTCATTAATTAAATGGTCTTGTCTTTTAATTAGTCTTGGGCCCATCTTAATATCCAAGATTAGTTGACCCACTAATTAAAAACTCATTTATCCTAATTAATTGAAGGACTCCTAGCCCAATTAATTAATTTTCATTAATCTTTATTTAATTAAATTAAACTCCAAGTTTAATTAATTAAATCTTCTCTCCTCAATTAATTAAATCTAATTTAATTAATTATTCTTATCAAATTAAAAATCTATTTAATTTGACATCTTGATCCAATCCAATTGGATCGGATTCTCACGCCCAAATGGATTGACCCAGTCGAGTCCAACTTTCTTCGTTTCCTGTTTCCGCTCGATGTGTTTGTGTATGTCCTCGTAGGTTCATCACATAATTGACTGCGGGTTATAATTAAATATATATTTAATTATTCGAGTAAACATATACTCTAAATCAAACGAAAAAAGTAATTTTAAGATAGTATAGAGGGTAAAAATGTAATTTTCTCACTCCCTCTTAACTTTTAGGCTAGCTGTTTCTAATGCAGCTCAAAACCTCTTTACCTTAGACACCCTGTTTGATCAGAATTTGGAAGCTGAGTTGAGTATGATGACCCCGAAAATTTGGATTAAATGCAAAGCTCTTGAAATTGGAATCCGTTCAGCAGATTAAATGCAAAGCTCTTGAAATTGGAATCAGTTCAGCAGTGAATGACGAAATCTTGTTGAGAGCAGATCACGAAATCTTTAAAATTTTAACAGGGTGTAAATTGTTATTTTTTAAATTACATGTGGGTAAATTGTTTTCTAGCTACTAGGTAATTATGTAAAATCTTATATATAATCGATTATGCCACAAGAAAAAAGTGAACTCGTCATTTCTTCTGAAAAAATATATATTAGGAAAATTGAAACAAATACAAAAACAAGCAAAACATGCCATTTCTTTCCATTAAATGGTAAATTTTCATTGGCTCACTATACTACCACAATCAACTAGACCCAATCCTTTAGAATAGTAAAAGAATTACTTTTCCAATTATTGATATTAGGGTAAATTACGAATACTCCCATAGGTAAAGTCGAATTACAAAAAAATCACCCTCACGTATTGGGTATTACAAAAATCTCCCTCAGGTTTGTCACCTTCTTACAACTAACCCCTTGTCCCTAATATGTTCCAATTTTGCCCTTGGAAGTTATTTGTAAAGTTTATGTTATAAATTTTAAAAGTTGGGTGCTAATTGTTATATCTTGTAAATATAAAAATAATAATCATATATTTACCACCAAAATAATTGATATACTTTATAATTTCTCATAAATTTCAATAATTATTTCAATTTATAATACAATATAAACTTTAACAAATTAAAATATCTTATTTATAATACAATATAATTTATTAAATTTACTAATTTCTAAAATAAATTCATTTAACTAATGTGTAAACAATTCATATTTGTAAAGTATATTATTAAAATTCTATTTAATTTAATATTTTACAATTTAAATTGCTAATAAATATATAAATACCCTCTTTTTTTTGCAATTTTATTTAAACTTATGGGCGATTATTAATTTGATCAATTATTCTAGCAGTAAATATATAATTATCTTTTTTTCTAATTTATAAGATATAATAATTAGATCCCAAGTTTTAACATTATAAGACATTACAAGCAATACAAATAACACCCAAGGGCAAAATTGGAATATTTTAGGGGCAAGGGGTTAATTGTTAGAAGGTGACAAACTTGAGGGGGATTTTTGTAATACCCAATACGTGAGGGTGATTTTTATAATTATGTCTTATCTGAGGGATGTATTCGTAATTTACCCTTGATATTATGTTCTTAATAGTTTTCTTAATTTTCAAATTTTTATGACCAATTATGAATTGCATATGTTCCCTGTCTTTGTTATTTTTAATCTCTTCATGGGTCATTATATAATATAATATTTCGATAGGATCTTTAATTTATTGTTTGTATAATGTGTTCGAATTTTTCATTCTTTAAATTATAAATTGAACATTGAAGCAACATTTAATTCCTCAAATTTATTTGTACTGTCGAAGTAAAATTTCACTGGGTGTTAACCACCAACATCAACATCAAGTTCAAATATTAAAGGTATTTTCATCTTTTGTTTATTGTTTCGGAAAAGTTTTATATTATAGTTCAAATATGAAAGGTATTTTCATCTTTTGTTTATTGTTTCAGAAAAGTTTTATATTTATGTAATGAAAACTTGTTAACCTAGTACTCGGGACTTGTAATCAAGACTTGTAAAATTTTGGCACATTCCACTCTGAAAAAAAAGGGCACTTTGCACCCTAGAAATATATATTTTTGTCATTTTACACCATAATGTGTTTTTCTTTGAAAAAAATTCCCTGAATGTTGTCAATTTGAAAATTCTATATTTTTAGGGTGTAAAGTGCTAACAATATTAGAAATGACTATTCTACCCTTCCTCCAACTAAATTTTCTCATCAAAACACACACTATATATGGTACAAAGTGCATTCAAGGTGTGTAACTTGTATTTTCGGAATGTAAAATGTCAAAATTTTGCATTCAAGGTGGAAAGTGACAAAAACCCTTTAGATATTTGATATTCAATACATAATCGGTAGATCTTTATAAGAATGTTTTTTTTATAAGCTCAACTTAATTTCAAACAATGATCTAATTAAGTGTGTAACTTAATTATGTTGGGTGTAGACTCTAGATTTTTGTTTCGCTTTTCTGAGGTGATTTTAAAGTTTTGAGGAACTTTTTAAGATGTTCTCGAATTTTATGTATCTGAAAAAAGTTGTTTATTTGAATTTTTGGTTATGAAACAATTAGTAGGTTTAACTTTTAAAAATTGATTGGTCTTTTCTAGAGATTATTGAAAGAGGAGAAGTATGGTAAGAGTTATATTAATTCAAATATCAAGATAGATTCGAAAATTATATATTAGAGTCTTCGGATATTCAGCAAGAATTAAGTTCAAATTATATAAAATAATTTCATATATAGCAAAAATGATTTCCCTTAAATATTATTTTTCAAAAGTAACTATAATTCCCGAAATATTTCACCATTAAGATACAAATATAAATTAACTATGAAAATTAATAGACTTATATAATATCCACATTAAAGAGAATTAAGAAGTCTTGAAGCCTATCCGCAAGGATGATCTAGTTGGTGGAACAAGTGAGCGCGGTGTCTGTTGACCTGAGTTAGAATTTCTTTATCAATACTTTCTAGGTCGAACTCGTCATACATAGAGGCGGGATTTCCCTTATTAACAAAAAAAAAAAAAAAAAAAAAAAATTTTGTTTTGAAAGCCTAATTTTTAGCACAAGAGTACAAACCGGATTTGAAATTGACTGTTATAAATTTAATATTAGCTTTAGTTTTTGGAAAAATTTGCAGACTTTTTCAAGCGCATATATGTTGACGAATAAGATTGGGCCAAGAATGTCTCCGTGGGCCCAATTTACAAGGGATACATTCCGTGTGTTAACTGGCAGCACTGCAAAAGGTTGACTATTGACCAAAGGCTAAAGATCCGTGTATCATATTTTAATGGGTAAATATCGTATCATTAATTTTTTTATAGAGGGGTCATTTTATTAATTTTTTTTGCTTTAATCCCCATTATGAATTATGTATTTTATTTTAATCCTTATGAGGTGGTTCCCATAATACGTAACATGCACATGAATATTTTTTAGGACATCTTCGTCCGATCACTGTTGAGATTATGTAAAATATTGTTTAATTGGTGAGTAATTTTAGAAGAAAACTTAGTTTGGAACTGAATGGACGATTAAGTTGGATTGAACTGAAAGCTTAGTCAATAAGAGATTAGATATTTAGGTTTTTTTTTTTTTTTTTTTAAATTATAGAAAGACAAAAATATTCCTATAAGTTTACTTGAAATGATGGAAATTGCCTCGTGTGAATATCACATGTTACCGGAACCGTCTTGGACCATCTGAAAATGACTAAGAGAAACAAATAATTCATAATAGGAATTAAAGTGAGAAAAAATATATAAAAAAGACCACTCTTTAAAATAAAAAATGATAAGAGGGACCAAAAGTGATATTTACCCTAGTAAAAAAAATATCTTCCTTATATCGCTAGATTTTCAGTTTTAACTTTTCTTCATCCCAAAATGAATACAAGCTAAATTCATGAATTATGTGACAGACAGCAAATGGAAATTACTAAAACTACAAATTCAGAGATTTAAATTGATTTCCAGGTCCTTGAATTCCATTTTCCAGTAAAAATTATGTTGGGTATGATATGGATAAATTTTTTGTTATAGGGTATACTTTGGTCATCTAAAATTTGCAATTTTGTTTATAATATTTCAAAAATATCAGGAAAAATTATCAAGAAATTATGAAATTAAGAAAAAAAAAATACTCTCAAAACAAAATATGAGTTTCAAGAATACACCTTATTTGTTTCTATTAACTGGAAAAACGAAAAAAATCGAAGTTTTTGACAGAAAATACCACACGAAAAAAGTAAACTTGTCATTTCATCTATAAAAAAAAAAAAAAAAAAAAATTTAACAAATATAGGAAAATTGAAACAAAAACAGGCAAATTCCTTAATATCTTAAAATGTCTTAATTTAGCATACCACGACCCGAACAACCAAATACAAATTTAAATATATTTCAAATTTGGTGTGGTATTGACATTTAGCAGTCAATTATGTAAGGTACACAAATTTGTGGTACACAATTGGAGCCATAAGCAATAACATACAAACACGATAAGATAAATATAATTAAGAGAGAAAAGTCAAAGTACTAGTACATGTTTTTCTTTTTCTTTTATTTTTTTTTCTCTCCAAGGAATGAAAAACATACCATAATAAAATTTGCACTAGAAATAACAATGAGTTGCTACTGCAAAAAGAGGATTTTTCTTGTGAATAATACCACCCGGGTTTTCGGTAGTGTCCAAGTCCTCGGGTTTTATTCCCTGAGGCAATCCCCAGTCGAATTTTTGTAGAAGATTTGCTAATACAAGTTCAATATTTGCCATTGAGATCGCGATCCCTGGACAACGTCTTCTACCAGCCCCGAATGGAACCAACTCAAAATCTAGTCCCATAAAATCTATTGAAGAATTGATCAAGAATCTTTCTGGCTTAAACTTCTCGGGTTCATCCCAAGATGCAGGATCTCTACCGATTGCCCAAGCATTAGTTAGGATCATTGTCCCAGCTGCTACATCATATCCCATCACTTTAACATCTTCTCTTGCTTCTCGGGCCAAAAAAGGGACTGGAGTATGATAACGAAAGGTTTCCTTCACTACGGCTTTCAAATAATGCATTTTCTCCAAGTCCTTATCAGTTACGTCATCATGTTTGTCTCTCAAAATCTCTCTTACTTCCTTTTGCAATTTGTTCATGACTATCGGATGTCGCAAAAGTTCCGTCATTGCCCATGCTAGAGTTGCAGATGCGGTATCAGTTCCTCCAACAAATATATCCTGGTGATGTAGATATAACTCATTAAGTTAAGTCATGAAATGCTATTGAATGACCAACTCATCTAAAAGTTTAAGTTGTTAAAGAGGGGAATCATTTAATATGTATCAGTTAACACGGGCCATCACGTGGAGGCGGTATTCATTTACTCAAGCCTAAGACGTGAAATTTAGAAACATGTGGCGGAAGGAATCGAACACAGGACCTGTTTGGGCCTGAGCTTTGATACCATATTAGAATGACCAACACATCTAAAAACTTAAGCTGTTAGAGAGGGGAATCGCTTAATATATATTACTTAACAAATGCAAAAACACCCCCCCTTTTTGTCGTACTAAGAGAAAAGACCCCGTGTTCTTTTATTAATTATTAGCAAAAAAGACCCTCGCCCGAACAAAATCAATACATGAGAGAGAGAGAGAGATGTTTGTTCTCACCAGAATAATTGCTTTGATGCTATCTTTATCAATGGAAACACCACCAGTTGTATTATCTTCAGAATTAATGTTAAGCAAAATTTTGATAAAAGTAGTCTCTCTTCTTGTTTCACCTATGACAGTTTCAGTGTCATCATGATTCAGGTGCTCTTGAAGTATATGATCCAAGAAATCATCAATTCCTTTAGCAACTCTGGCAACTCTGGCATCAAAACCACTCGCACGATCGATCCACGAAAGGCTCGGAATATGATCTCCAAAACTGAAACTGCCCAATAACTGCATTAGTTCAGTGATGAGAGATAGGAATTTATTGCCATCTTCCTCTTGGCTGTACTTTTTCCCGAAAGCGGATCTGCATATTATATCATTGGATAAGGACATAAACAATTGGCTCAAGTTCACAGGCGCCGAAGAAGAACCTGAACAAGATTTGATCTTTTTCATCACAAGTGCTGTTTCTTCTTCCCTAATGTATTGAAAAGAGTGGACTCTTTTGTTACTCAGAAGTTGAAGAACACAAATGCTTTTCAATTTCCTCCAATATTCACCGTATGGTGAAGCCGATATGTCCTTGGCGTTGTAGAGAAGTCGACTGGCTACTCTTGTTTCCGGCCTACTCGCAAAGGCTAGGTCATGTGTGTTCATTACCTCCTTTGCTCCATCGGCCGATTGGATAATGATCACGGGCCTGCTGCCAAAGTGAAGAAGCATGACCGGCCCGTATTTTCTACCTAAGGACTCGAACGAGCGGTGAGTCAGTGGTCTCAGTTGGTGAAGATTTCCCAAGATTGGTAGCTTCCGCGGTGATGGTGGTAGTACTAGTTGTGTTCTTTTACTACAAGACTTGCTCAATATTATCCATTTTTGGAGAAAATATATGAAGCTGATCATTACAACAGAAAGAAAAAATGGATGCAACAAAAATTCATCCATTTCTATCAACATCTCTGTGCAGGGCAGTTCTTGACAACTCTTTCAATATATCTATATGTGAAATGGATTGACTCTTTCAATATGTCTATATATAGTCATTAACAACTTTGTTTCACAAGCTAGGTCAACTCATTGTGACAGTTTATAGCCACCAATGCTGAATATTTAAATGAGTTGAACTGAGCTTTTGACCAATTCTCACTTTTGGTTCTCAGTTTTACGTGTCTAACACATTTGGTACATTACTTTAACAAATTGATTAAAGTAAAAATAATGAGAGTACATCTTTTATTTCATTGCTTAATCAGAATCCCCAAAATTCACTTGTTAATTATGTAGAGGATGGGATTCTTTATCAAAATTCCAACCGTCAATAAATAGTTAATATATATAATTTCTGATATATATATATATATATATATATATATATATATATATATATATATATATATATATATATATATATATTTTTTTTTTTTTTAATAACCCAGGTGTCCAAGCTTACACTATACTAATCCTGGACCATCAGAACCCTTGCCCTAGAACCCTGAAGGATGTAAATCGCAGGATGTGCCTCCACCAAACCTCAGGATCCCACCATACTGCTGTACATTCTGCGCACAAGGGGGTCTTCACCACAATTGACCCTTAGACAGACCCATGAAAATGCTTCCATCTTCCAGATGGGATTCGAACCCCACCCTTGTAGCTGGAGCAAGCCTTATGAATTGTTGATCAGCCAGTTGGAGATATGCGTTGGGGCTTCTGATAAAGATTTTATTCCTATAGAAAGTGACATTCATATATAGTATTAATACCAACAGGTGATTGGTCTAGTGGAAGGGACTAGTCACTACAAAGTAGCGGACTCAGGTTCGAATCCCTGTTGGGAGAGGTACCCACTTAATGTGCCCGACCCGCCTCGAAAGGGATTAAACCCTTGGGAAACCAAAAAAATATATAGTATTAATTGTTTCTGCCAATTTTGATGTGTATAAAAACGGTTTGGCCTTTGTTTGGCGAATAATCAATTCCGTTGTAGATACCTAAGTAGCTGAAAGTAACGTTTTTTCCCACTTGCTGGAGGGATCTCTTATAAATTACTTACTAGTAGAAACCTATATTAATATAATTATCCAAAAAAAAAGAAACCTATATTAATATATATGCCCATAACTATTTTAAATTATATTTATGCCTTAGTATATTAGATCTATTATCTTATATCTATAAATGGGTTTTTCGCATTTTTTTCTCTAGAAATATAAATTTTTTGCAGTTTTCACCTCAGATAATTTTTTTTGGCACTTCACACCCTGAAAATAAATTCATTTGCTAATTTCCATGACAGTGTGTGATTTAGTGAGAAAATTTGTTGATGGAAGGACATATTAGTCATTTAAAAAAAAGGGCAACTTACACCCTGAAAATATAGATTTTGGCACATTGAAACCCTGAAAATATAAAATTGTATCCCATTCCACTCCGATTCAAAAAATTGACACTTCCACCTTCAAAATATATTTTTTGTCAATTTACACCCTAATGTGTTTCATTTGGGAAGAAAAACCCTGAATGTCATAGGTTTGAAAAATATATATTTCTATGAAAGTGTCAAAAATATTTTAAAATTACTATTTTACCCTTCCTATAACTATATTTTGTCATGAAAACACACACTTGGATACAAAGTGCCAAATAAATTATATTTCTAGGTACAAATATTCCAAAATCTTTATGAGTGTGTATAAGTGCAATATTCCTTTGTAAAGTGAAAGTGCCAAAAATTATATTTCTAGGTACAAATATTCCAAAATTATATTTCTAGGTACAAATATTCCAAAATCTTTATAAGTGCAATATTCCAAAAATTTTGAGTGAAAGTGCAAAGTCTCGAAAACCCTCTGGATATTAAATCTTTATGAGTGTGTATATAAGCTCAGTTAAAATTCAAACAATGATCTAATTAAGTAGTGTAACTTAATTAAGTTGGGCCCAGCCTCTCTAGGTCTTTAGTTTTTGGAAAGTTTTGCAGACTTGCTGCAGGCACATTATGATGACGAGTAAGATTGGGCCAAGATACCATACCAAAAATAAAGTTGGGCTTCTCTTTCCTTTTTCATTTAATCCACCATATATAAATTAACTTTTCGAGTATGCAGAATGGTTTTTTTGTCCATGGGCTCAGTTTACAAGGGATACATTACGTGTGTTGCATTGCAAAAGGTTGACTAGTTATTTCTTCTTTAGAAAAAAACAAAAAAAAAAAAAACAACGCTAACTATGCAGAGGATCCTCTGTCCCGAAATTTTCGTGGCTAGTCTATGAGGTAGTCATCATTCGCCTTGTTAAAGAGATATTAGAGCATCTCCTATGATTAGAGGGGAGGAAAATGTTGGATTTAGGGGGGTAAAAATGATGAAATAAAATGATTAAAGAGATTGTCAATGCAATTTCTCCTGATGGACTGCATCCATCGCATGGAGGTACATTGTCTTGCCTCATACATCGATCCAGCACTTGCTGGGCCGGCCTAGTAGCAGGTGGCTGACACTTGTTGGCCACCTTTGGTTCCCCTTTTTTTTTGTTATTTCTTATTTTTATTTAATATATAAAACTTTTTTTTTAAAATATGTTATTAAATGAAATGTAACTCTTATTTAATTTTAATTTTAGTTAATTTGTGTCTTATTTTTAAAAAGTTAATTTTAATTTAAAAAATGTAACTCTTATTTAATAAACTCCATTTTAATTTAATTTATTTTAATTTAATAAAAATATTTTTATTTTAAAAAAATCCTTAAATTTGTGTATTATTTTATGTAAAAGTGTCCCCAAAAGGGGCCTATCATGACAGATGGTGGCTACCTAGAAACTGTGTACCATATTTGAGAAAATTCATGACTACCCTCTGAGGTACCCACCATCATCCCTGTTAGAGAGATTTTAGGAACACATTTTATGCAAAAAGATCCCAAATTCACCCCATATTTGTGTATCATCCATAATTAGTTACAATATTTCAAGTTAAATTTTAATGCACCACATCAGATAATTTCCTCCTTCTTCATCATGACATCATCTATCATATGTTTTAACTTTTGAGTTTTGACATTCTTTTATTCAAATAAAACACAAAATTAATAAATACACAGACACAACAAAATTAGTAAAATTAAATTAACATTCAGAAAATTGAATTAATTTATAGAAAATTAATCCGTGTATAGCTGTTAATTATAAAAAGAAATAGCCATGTATATTGTTTAGGGCAAGAGTTCTGAGGGTCCAGGATTAGTCTAGTGTAAGCTTGTACACCTAGGTTAAAAAAAAAAAAAAAAAAAAAATCCATGTATAAACATGTATATTGTTCCAGATAAAACGCATGATTCATGTACTGAGAGCCAATGGAATTAGTGAGATTAAATTAGCAATTCATAAATTTGAATTGATTTTTAGCTTTTCAAAACCATGTATGTTGTTTATTTCTACAATCTATCTACTTATAAATTAATAAACTTTGACCCAATATACTGAATTCTCCTAATTTTGATTTAATTTATTAGCAATATTAATCTGATTGGCTGGAGGAGTAAGAACCAACTCCAATTTCAAAACCCACCACATTTTCATATTTTTTTCTTTCATCAGTTTCTCTTCTCGATAGTCTTCTTTTTTAATTCAGAACATACATTAGTTCTCCACCATTTATTTAACTGGAGAAAGAGGGATGAATCAATTACAGATAGAGAAGGCCCAATGGTTAGAGATGGCAGAAAAGCTCCTTCCATTATTAAATCTGGAAGGTAGTGTGTTTGATAAAATGCTTCAATAAACTTTTAACCTAAATTTCTGAGTTAAACAACAATGTAAAATTAAAACTCATGTTGACTGCATAAATTTCTCATGTAGGCATACCCTGAACTACTAACATGTATTTTGATGGATGAAAAAACTTACTTTCACTTAAGTAGAAGTTTTAGATGTTTAATTCGGTATTTGGGCATGTTTGATTTCAACTTTACTTTTTGGTGTCTTTTCTGTTCTTAACTATTACCACTTTAATCCTAGGATATTCATATATTGCATTGAATTTAGTTTAAAGTTTTTTCCCATGAATTATTTGGTATCACATGTTTATAGAGTGCATAATTACACTGTGCTTCTGATGTATTTGGGTGGAAGTTTTTCACCATGGGTTTGCTCTCATAAAATGAATTTTCAAGTAGCATTCTCTGACTCCAATGTACGGGATTCTCTTACTATTTTTTTTCCCTAGTTTCTGCATTTCATTAACTCATCTGGAGAAAAGGTAACTTAATTATGGCTTATGTTCTATTTTATGAACTAAATCCTGTGAATTCCCTTTATTGAAGAAAAGGTAAACTACATGCTCTGAACTCTATTTTTTCTCGGTGTATTTAGAATTTCGATACAATGCCAATATGTTTCCTATAAGTTGAATTTTAAGGGGTTGTCCAGTCTGCACTCTGTGTTTGTGAGCCGGCATGGGAAAAAAATACATTTGAGTGAATAGCAAATTAACTCCCTGTGTTATTTTAAATAGGTAATTTAACTCCCTGTAATAAATAAAAGGGCAAAATACCCCCCTGTGATATCCTAAATAGGCAACTTAACTCCCTGTGATAAGAAAAAGGGCAAAATACCTCCCGTGTTTTTATAAAAGAAGCACATCGCCTCCCTCTAAATTGCTCATTATTTCTTTTCACAGGGAGTTAAATTGCCTATTTTTATTTCACAGGGAGGTAAATTACCCATTAGACATATCACATGGAGTTAACTTGCAAAAAAACCCTAAGAAAATATCTCCAGAACAAAAGAGAATGATACCTCTTTCGTCTTCTGTTGTCATTAAACTGCATCATATTATGTGTTTGGTATAAGCCAAGCAATCCACAAGTTCTAAAATCCATAACTATGTAATTAACTTCTTTATTTCCTTCGATTTTATAGTTTCTGTACTTTTCCTTGGCCCATTCGATAAACCAAAAATATTCTGAGCTTTGATTGTCAATTATCTCTTCTAATCTTGAACCTATTGGATGTGAAATTGAAATGAAAATGTTGTTTATCACTTTGGTCAATAAATATTTGTACGAATGTATGCCATTGTTTGTAAAATATTAGAATTCACCACATGGATTGGGTTAAGTCTACTTACTTGGCTTGGGCCTAACTCAACCTCAAAAGCTAGCTTGTAAGGTGAGGATTGCCCAAGACCTTATAAGGTGGACTTAACTATTGTTTTCAACCAATGTGGGACAATTAGTTTTAATATAAAAGAATTATATGAAACTTCCTTGAGATTTACCATTTTCAATTTGTCAATATGATTAAATATAATATGAAGAAGGCGTAGAATTAAATATTATGGCCGGGACTGAAAGATCGAGCATTATCAATTGGTAAGTAATTAGTTGCTTTAAGATTTGATATATCTCAAGTTTTATAATTGATGTTACGAATGAGTATGTTTTTGAATTGGTGCCGTTTGACCCTTTATTCCTAATATTTTGCTATGTATAGAGTATATTTGTTTGTTATTTTGAGGTTTTAATTGAAATATATTTTCCTTATTCTAAACATTTTTGAATTAAGTATAGAAAACTTCAAACCCCCATCACCAGTTGTGGATCATTGTAGAATATGAAAACCAAGACCCATCTTTCATGCTGCATAGCTCGCTCTTCCAATCATTGTATGCATGTACATGTGAGTATATCTATTGCATGGAAAATTCTTGTCCAAGCCTGGCTTGGCCAAACCCATCCAACCATCAAGCAAGTGTATTGCATTTGCTTTGTGATTGGTCACTTTCCTGGAAGTTATATCCAATCCCAAAGTAAGTGTATTACACTTGCCATGTAATTAGTTTGGGTTCGGCCAAACCCAGTCTGGGTAAGAATTTCCCCTATTGCATATATATGAGGCATTCGGTTTTGATGTTTTCTTAAGGATATACATATGTGGTAACTTGCAAGATTCTGACTTTCTTACTTTTGAATAACTTCTAGTTTATCTATCTATGGTTTTATACAAATTACAAGATCTGGTAGTTTCATGTCTGCATTCTAAAAATGTTAAGGTGTTTTTACTTTTGAATATTCTTTGAAATCTGTTTAAAATCCGTCCTTCAATAACATGTTCTATCCTTTTTTCAGCATCCATTTAATGGAAGGTCAAGGAGAGAGTAGAGAGGGGTGTGTTGGAGGCTTATCAACCAACTACTTATGGGATTTTCATTTTGTGGTGAAGGTAGGAAGAGAATAACAAAAGAGTTTTTAGTGCAAATTGGTAAAATAACTATAACTGGAAAACGTTAATAACTTAATATATTGTTTAACTTTTAAGATTTGTGGTATTTGTATGTACGTGATTCAGTTTATGCACATTTTCTTTATGCCTTTAAGTTAAAAATCAGGGATCTTTTACGATTGCTCGAAAAAATAGGGAATAAAAATTTAAGGCAAAATTGCAAAAATCGTCCCAAACTAATCACTGATTTTGAATTTTCGTCCCAAACTATTTAATTTGGCGAATTTCATCTCGTAATTTAATTTTTTTTGGAAAATCGTCCCACCATAATTATAAGACGGAATTACGCATTTGCTGATGAATTATCACATGGCTGCTTAAGGGTCATGACATGGTAAATTTTAACATGAATAATTATATAATATTGCAGAGTTCGTCCCAAATTAATTACAAAATTGAACGTCATTTTCATTATCTTAGAAATTTAATATTGGGACTAAATTTATACAAAATGGTAAATAATGGGACGAAATTTGGCGAGTTGATATAGTTTGGGACGAAAAATCAAAATTAGTAATTAGTTTGGGACGATATTTCAAAAAAATATTAAATTACGGGACGAAATTTGCCAAGTTAAATAGTTCGGGACGAAAATCCAAAATCAATAATTAGTTTGGGACGTTTTCTGCAATTTTACCAAAATTTAACTAAAAAATGTGTATCTGTCTATCTGATAAGTTTTTTGGCTGCTTATGTAATGAATTGAAGATCAAGGTCTGGAGGTCTCCAAAATCCTGGCCATCTTCTTTGAATGATTATTTTTCCTTCTTCATCCAGGATCTGTATCCTTCATTATGTGGTTTATTCGTGTATTGTAGAAAGAAGCCAAATAAGCAATAAGCTAACGGAATCACGATATGAGCAAAAGGTTTCCATTACAAATTGAGAGATTTACTTAATTATTTACTCTCTTTAATTTTAATATAATTAATAATTTAATTACAAGATGCAAATAATTATTAGTATTATTAATATTAATATTAAAAATAAAATTGAAACTATAATATTAATAAGTGAGAGTGGGAAAGGAAAAAAATGGAATTAATTCTATTCCGGAGTCCTGACATTGAAGACGACCAGGCAGGACTCGAAGTGGGCAGTCCCCACCCCCTCCCCCACCATTGGAGATGGCCTTATATTTAATAGCATAACAATTACCTTAACAAGCAGTTGGAAATGAAAGTTAAAGAGATTAAAGAAGGGAAAAGAATCTGGTGTGGTATATCTCTTATCTCTTATCTCTTATATATATATCGAATTTCAATTATTTGTGGAAAGATATCAATTGGTAGAACCCTTGATAAGGGAAAGAAATGCTGTGTATGAATCACTCACATATTCTTCTGAATTATATGTATCCGCGGGATTAATTTGGAAAACCAGTAGGGATATGCAAGAACAAACTATTTTGATTGGAAACATTCCCCCTTAACCGTCTCATACTAATTTTGACCCAATTCTACTTTTACAGAATTTAGAATTTTTTTAAAATCCTCAAAATTATTTCCACAGTCAGTTAGCATTCAAATTCTCACACTCACATACCCACGTTCACTTTCTTCCCCACGATTTCCACCTCCAAATTCCTCACCCATGAAGATTCTCCACACTATTTGGTTCATTAGACACCAATTTTCTTTACTGAGGATTCTCACACCACAAATCCAAGAGCAGTCCAATTTATTTCATAGCAACAGGCGAAAGACAGAAGAAAATCCATTTCTTCTTCTCCCGATTTCAGGCTTTCAAGTATCATAGTTACCACCACAATTCCGAGAGCACTCCAATTTATTTCATAGCTACAGCGAAAGACTGGAAGAAAACCCATTTCTTCTTCTCCCGATTTCAAGTATGACAGAACTAAATTAGGATAACCATTGGGCCTTCTCTACCTGTAATTGATTCATCCCTCTTTCTCCAGTTAAATAATTGGTGGAGAATGTATGTATGTTTTGAATTAGAAAAGAAGACTATCGAGAAGAGAAACTGATGCAAGAAAAAGAAAAGATATGAAGATGTGCAGTTGGAAGAGAGGTTAAGGATTTGGGTAAAGGTTTACAAATGAAAACTTACTGGACGTGGGTTTTGAAATTGGAGTTTACTAACATGTATTTTGATGGATGAAAACACTTACTTTCACTTAAGTAGAAGTTTTAGTTGTTTAATTCAGTTTTTGGGCACGTTTGATTTCACCTTTACTTTTTGGTGTCTTTTCTGCTCTTAACTATTACCACTTTAATCCTAGGATATTCAAATACTGCATTGAATTTGGTTTAAGCTTTTTCCCATGAATTATTTGGTATCACATGTTTATAGAGTGCATAATTACACTTTGCTTCTGATGTATTTAGGTGGAAAATTTTCACCATGAGTTTGCTCTCATAAAATGAATTTTCAAGTAGCATTCTCCGAGTCCAATGTACGGGATTCTCTTACTATTTTTTTTCCAAGTTTCTGCATTTCATTAACTCATCTGGAAAAAAAAAAAAGTAACTTAAATATGACTTATGTTCTATTTTATGAACTAAATCCTGTGAATTCTTTTCATTGAAGAAAAAGTAAACTACATGCTCTTAACTTTATTTTTTTCTCAGTGTACTTAGAATTTTGATACAATGCCAATATGTGTTCCTATAAGTTGAATTTAATACGAATTTGCAATCGTGTCCCCTATTTTTTCAGTTCATTTTCGGTTTTCATGAGAGGATGGAGGAAAAAGAACGAGCCACAAAAATCTGCAATCGGGTTCCCTATTTTTTCAGTTCATTTTCGGTTTTCATGAGAGAATGGAGGGAAAATGAAGTTTTGAGAAGTTTTTTAGGGAAAGTGGAGAAGTACGTATTTGAAAAAACTGCAAAGGCTGTTAAAAATCGATTCAAATTTTTTCAAGAATAAACAAACTCTATTCAATGAGTATTCCAGTTTTAATTTTGTTAATTAGTTTTCATTTAGTTAGTTTTTTCTCCTTTGTTTATTACCATCATTCTTAATACTGGAAACTATAATTTAGTTAATCATTTTATGCTCAAAATTAAGAGGTGGCAGTGAGTTCTACAGATATTATAAGTGTTCCTTGTTGTGTTGGCCTTAACTTTTATTTCTTGTTCCAAAAAAAGGTGAAATCGCTCACCCCAGGCGCCCCTCACCTCCCTGTCCGACGGGATTGTGAGAGGAGGTAAATCATGGTGACTCAACCGGCAACAGAGGCTGGGACCAGTACTCACTGCGCACAAGGAGCCCCCCTCATTTTTTGAGAGGTTGCTCCCACACTGCCGCTGGTGAGGTTCGATCCTTGGTCACTTGTTCCAACTTCCCCCTCTGAGACCAGTTGAGCTGCCCATGCGGACCTTAACTTTTATTTCTTGGTTGGATGATAAGATGAACTAATTGTTTTTCTTTATTATTTTGACATAATGTTAAGTGTTTAAGTTTAGAATTATGTTTCCTAATTTTATTATATGCATTTTGGGTTTTGTTTGTCATTCCCTTGCACTCCTAATTCCTTCTTCATTTACTTTTTGTTTTCAACAGTTTCTTGGTTGGGTTTATTTCAACTTTCTACACCAATTTATTCAAATTTGCTATTTGTTAACAAAGTATCTTACTGCCGTACTGTCTTCCTCTTTTGAACAGTTTATTCTACACCAGTTTATTCAAATTTGCTACAACTTTGTAAACTATGTTGGGTCCCAGCGGATTCTTGTGAGGAGTAGGTGAGACGAACAATTTTTTAAAAAGGTTGTATATGAGATAAGTCTTTTTTATCTCACTTTTACCTCTTTATTGCCTCATCTTTACAGGTGACCTGCAATTCTTTTTAATATTAACTGCTTTAGTATAAGGTAGGCTACATATAATTGTTACTAGCTTCTGACTTTAGTTTGGGATCACCGGCTTCACATGTATCTTACTTTGGTTTATTTCACTTGGACAGGTTGTCGGGCAGCAAGAAACAACTACACCAGCCTTTTCATCATAATAGCAGTGACATTTTCAAATTTGAGAGGTTGGAAGGTCAATGGAACAGAAAGTAATGATTTTTAATGATTAATTATGATTGCTTTGATTAGATTATGAAGTTTACCTTTTCTTTCCATTTTCATATAATGCTAAATTCAAAAGTCGGTGCATTACTATGAGTTTAATATAATGAAAACATTAGATTGGTGTTTACTTTATTGTTGCATTGTTTTGAGAGGTGGGATGCACATTGTGTTAATTGTAGAGGTTTCTGCAAATTTGTGTTGGACAAAGTCATTTGTCTTAAGTGTGAAGATGTAGTGGATGATATTTTCAGGTATTCATTCATTCGATACATACTTAATTTAATCTTTGTATTCCGAAGTTGACACAAATGTATTTTTTCTAGATTTCGGATTCGTCTTCCAGTTGCAGATGGTAGTGGAACGATGAAGTTAGTATTATATGATGACCAAGCAAAATATATATTTCGCAAGGAAACTGGAAATTTAAAAAACCCTATGTTGGATGAAGATGAAGATGAAGTGCAAAGAAGTTAAGAAGTTAAGGGAAGGTTTTGATGATTTCCAAAACATCATAATCAGCTAAGTATGGAAGCTTAGTTCCCTTAGAAGAATTTTGAACAAGTAAAAGAAGACATCAGAAGAGTTCAAAGTTCAAAGCCCAGAAGACTAGTGATCTCATGCTGAAACAGCGAACAGAAGGGTAGATCATCAGCTGAGTCAAATCAGATTAGTTCAGTATTTGATCAGCAGAGTATCTATCAGCAAAGTAGAAGAGATCAAGAGATTAGTTCAACGGTAATAAATGCACCGGATGTAATAAATGCTGGAAGAGAAGGGTAGTAATGGCAAATAATTGAAGAAACCTCAACTTCAGGACCCACAGCTGCACTGGTTGCTGCTGAAAATAACAGAAGACCAGCACAGAAAAACAAAGAAGTGGACTCATCTGATGAAGCCACTCTACTCAACAAGAAGGAGTACACTGCTGGAGATGTAGCATTGCTGATGAACAATTTCAAGAAGTTCTATAAGAGAAAAATGAAGAATAAATACAACAATGCTTCTACTTCTAAACCTAACTTTTCTTCTCAAGATAAAGAGGATTATAAAGCCAAACTAATGTGTTATAACTGCAGGAAATTGGGACACTTCATCAAAGATTGTCCATATCCAAAAGCAGAAAAATACACTGAGGAAGAGAAGAAAATCAGAAAAGAAAGAAAGCATCAGAGAGGCAAGGCTATGATGGCTGAAGCAAAAAAGCTGGCTGTTGTCTACTCATCTGATTCAGATTCAGACACGTCTGATGAAGAATCATCTGATGAAGAAAAACCTGCTCTCCTCTGCCTGATGGCAAAGGAATCTGATGACTCTGAGGAAGAGGTAACTCCTCTTGACAATGAATTATTTAATTCATTTGAACTAATGATGCTTAACAATACTACTATTGCTGAAACATACAAAAAGCTTAAGGAAGAGATGATATTGCTAAAAGAGCAAAATAGTTCACTGAAACTCACAGCTGAAAAGCCAAGAGAATCAGTTGAATATAAACAGCTTGAGCAAGAACATGAATCTCTGAAAGCTGAATGTGAAGTTTATAAAGGAAAAATCATGGAACTTGAAAAAGTTATTGAGTCTCATGAAAAATCATCTGTTGCATCCACTCATATGTCTAGTAAACAGAAGATGCCTTTAGAACAGGATAAGCACGAATTGAATCATACTGAGAAATTTATATCTGCTGACAATAGTAAGGTCATTCTGTATGTTCAAACTGCTAGACCTGCTTCACCTGAGAAAGTGGTAAAGGAGAAGAAAACTCCTAAGGCTAAAAAGAGCAAAGAGCCTAGTATAGGAAAACAGACTAGTAAGACCAAACAGCAGAGTCCCAAGAAGTCTGCTGATAAAGCTAAAGTCAATCAGACTAGTGGTAAAACTAAGTCGTCTGTAAATGAGCAAGCTACTAGTAAGCCAAAGAAGCATAAGAATAAGAAAAATCAAAATGCTTGGTATGGAAATGAGTCTTATTATGTGCAACCTGCTGCATATCCTCCTATGTATTATGCACCTCAATTTCCTAGTTACTATGCACCTTACCCTGCTCATCCAATGCATGCATACCCTGCTTATCATGCACCTTACCCTGCTTATGAACATTATTCTTATCATACTGATCATCAACATGACTTATCTGCTAATTATGATAAAAATGAAACTGTTCATGCTCCTGTCAAAACTCAGAAGCCTAAGAAGCCTAAGACATCAACATCTTGGGTTGTCAAAGGTGGAACTAATCCTTCAGGACCCTCTCAATAAGGGTACCTAAAACAATTTTATTTTTGTTTTGTAGGTTAGGATTAGGAGTATGAGTAAAGTAGAGAATATTTGGTACTTGGATAGTGGTTGTTCAAGGCACAAGTGTGGAAACATACATGAGCTGACTGATGCAGTTGCTGTGGATGGTCCAAAAGTTACTTTTGGGGACAGCAAAGAAGGCAAGATTAAAGCTAAAGGAAGACTGATCAGAGGAAACATAGAGATATCTGACGTCTCATATGTTAAAGGCCTCAAATATAATCTGCTGAGCATAAGTCAATTTTGTGACAAAGGATATTCATTCATCTTCTCAACAGATAAGTGCTACGTTGAACAGATTGGTACAAAGAAGGTTATTTTATCTGGAAGACGACAAGGGAATGTCTACATAGTCGACTGGAATTCTGCTGACAAGAATTCAAGCGTTTGTTTGGTGGCATCAACACCAAGTGAAGTTAGCTGGCTATGGCACAAAAGGATGAATCATTTAAACTTCAAGACCATAAACAGACTGATAAAGAATGATTTGGTAGAAGGGATTCCAAAAACAGTCATGAGCAAAGACAAGCTCTGTGACGCCTGTCAGAAGGGTAAACAAATCAAGTCATCTTTCAAAAGCAAGAAGCACCAATCTTCTGAAAGAATATTGGAGCTGCTACACATGGACTTATTTGGACCCGTTGATCCAGTCAGCAATGGTGGAAAGAAATACTGCCTAGCTGTTGTGGATGACTATTCAAGATATACTTGGGTGATATTCATGAAAAAGAAAAGTGAAACCAAGGAACATCTTACTAATCTGATGGAACTGATCCAGAATGAGAAAAGTACAAAGATATTGAAGATCAGATCAGATAGAGGGACAGAGTTTACAAACTCTACTGTTGAAGAGTATTGTAATATCAAGGGAATACATCATGAGTATTCAGCTGCTAGAACCCCTCAACAAAATGGTGTTGCTGAAAGGAGAAACAGAACACTGAAAGAAGCTGTCAGAACCATGATAGCTGAAGCTAAGATGCCACAATGATTTTGGGCAGAAGCAACAAATACAGCCTGCTTTACCCAGAACAGATGCATGATCAACAAAAATCAGAACAAGACTCCATATGAAGTTTGGAACAACAGAAAACCAAACATTCATTACTTTAAAATTTTTGGTTGTAAATTCTTTGTATTAAATAATGGGAAAAATCACCTCACTGCATTTGCAGAAAAGGCTGATGAAGCTGTTTTTGTAGGATACTCTACTGTTAGTAAAGCTTATAGAGTTTTTAACAAAAGAACATTACTAATAGAAGAATCTATCCATGTAGCATTTGATGATCCAAGTCAATCTTCTGAAAAGAATCAAAGTACTAATCAAAATCTGTCTACTGATTTACAGAAGTTGGATATTGGAAAGAATGAAGAATATGTTCCCATCATTCTACCTAATCTAAATTCAGCTGCTAACTCAAGTGCTGTTCAAAATCACAGTGCTGATTGTCTAACAGACGAGTTGCAAACAGCTGACAGACCAGAGGATGTTCAACAGACTACTACTGGAACTCCAACAGTAGTGTTGCAAGATCAAAACAGAGGACAACATTCAGACCTGCAACCTGATCTTAGATGGCTCGGAAATCACCCAGCAGAGTTAGTGATTGGTGATCCATTAGATAGAGTGAAAACAAGAAGAGCTGCTGCACAAGATGCTATGTTTGTCACCTTTCTATCTCAAATAGAGCCTAAACAAATTGAAGAAGCTCTCAATGATTCCTTCTGGATTGAAGCTAGGCAAGAAGAGTTGAATCAATTTGAAAGGAATGAAGTCTGGTACTTAGTTCCTAGACCAAGTCATCAAAGAGTAATTGGCACTAAATGGGTTTTCAGAAATAAGATGGTATTATTACCAGAAACAAAGCAAGATTAGTGGCCAAGGGTTATTGTCAAGAAGAAGGAATAGACTTTGATGAAACATTTGCACCAGTAGCAAGACTTGAAGCAATCAGACTGTTTCTAGCTTATGCTGCTTACAAGAACTTCACTGTTTATCAGATGGATGTGAAGTCTGCATTTCTCAATGGAGAACTGCAAGAAGAAGTATATGTTGAACAACCACCTGGATTTGAAGCTTATCAACAAGAAGACAAGGTGTATCGTCTAAAGAAAGCCCTCTATGGACTGAAACAGACTCCTAGAGCATGGTATGATACTTTATCTGATTTTCTTTTAATTAAAGGATTTCGTAAAGGTAAGGTAGACAAGACCTTGTTTACAATTGAATGGGAGAATCATATATTACTTGTGCAAATATACGTGGACGATATTATTTTTGGTTCAACTAATCAACAGATGTGTGACAAGTTCTCCAAGCTCATGTATAATAAGTTTGAAATTAGCATGATGGGTGAACTCAATTATTTTCTTGGATTGCAAGTTAGACAGTTGCCTGATGGTATATTCATCAACCAAGCAAAATACACAAGAGATCTGTTCAAGAAATTTGGTATGGAAACTAGCTCTACTGCTACAATTCCTATGTCTACTAGTCTTCGTTTGGATAAAGATGAAGATGGCAAATCAGTAGACATGACCAAATACAGAGGCATTATTGGGTCACTGTTATATCTAACAGCAAGCAGACCTGATATCATGTACTCAGTTGGGGTTTGTGCAAGATTTCAATCAAATCCCAAAGAATCTCATCTCTTAGCTGCCAAGAGGATACTAAAATATATTAAGGGCACTCAAGAATTGGCGAACAGAAGGGTAGATCATCAGCTGAGTCAAATCAGATTAGTTCAGTATTTGATCAGCAGAGTATCTATCAGCAGAGTTGCTTCGATCAACAGAGTAGAAGAGATCAAGAGATTAGTTCAACGGTAATAAATGCACCGGATGTAATAAATGCTGGAAGAGAAATGTAGTAATGGCAAATGATTGAAGAAAACTCTCGGATCAGCAGAGTGCATTTAATGCTGCTACAGGAAAGTACAGCAGAGAAAGGACTGTAGCAGGGAGCCGTTTGAATCGGGCTAAAGACTTTGGATTTGAGATTTGATTTCCTTCAACGGTCATATTTTCAAATCCTAGTATAAATAGAGCTGATTTCGAAGTGAGAGATACACAACAACAACATCTGAGATTTCGCATTCGAAGCAGAAATTTTTCTAAGTCTCAAGAAGCTCGAACAACTCACTCGTCTGGTAGAAGTCATCTGTTGACAGAAACCCAGTTGAAGAAAACAGAAAAACATTATCTGAGTGATTTTGTAATAGCTGAGTGTTGTGCAAAGTTAGAATCCATCTTTGTGAGTGATTCTACTTTAGAGGATAGAATTTCTGAGTAATTTCCTGTTGTGAGCTTATAGCCTTTTCATTTGTTGTCTACGTATAAGTGGAGAAATATTGTAATCTTTGTGATTATAGTATAACCCAGAATCTACGTGATCTGGAAGAGTGGACTAAAGGATTTTTATCCATATAACCACTATAAAAATTCTTTGTGTTATCTTGCATTTAAAGCTTTCTTGCATATTTTGAAATTGCATAAGTTTACACTTTGAATTATCAAAAGATTTTATAAGGAGTTTTGAAACTGGGGATAAAATCTTTTTAAGGACTTAGTCTACTTGTGAAAAACACTTTCAAACATCCGCTGCAAGTATACTCTTGATAAAACTGATTTTCACTGAAATCAGCTAAGTAAACTGTAAGAAGAGTGGTCACTCTGCTGTTCAAGATTTGTTCACAATCAGCATAGTCATCTTACTGTTCTTCATCAGCTTAGTCTGCTGACAGAAGAGTAAAAAGTTTTTAAGTCTAAAATTTTTAGAGGTCTATTCACCCCCCCTCTAGACCTCATCTGACCACTTGGGACCAACACCCTACAAGAACAGGTACAAATGTAATTTCGGTATTTGTTATAGATTTAACACTAAAAAACATAATGCAACTTTGACTGAATGCATATATTACTCAGCCAAATGGTAACAAAATGTTAAGGAAGCACGTCTTTTCATTTCTACAACGTACATTTACTTTTATCATTACGGTGCCGCCGAAGTTTGCGAGGCCACATTCTTGTGCGGTTAAATTTGTTTTGCCTGTTGATTGGTCTGAAGAATGCTCATATCTTCCAAAGAGACTGTCGATTTTAGGTTAAAACAAGTAAGTCATAATTCATTACCTTAAATCCTAAATATGTAACTCAATTATATTGAGATATTATTGACTTCTCTCTTGCTCATTATACATGTATCAATTCCACATCGACGGAGTAAAAATAACCCCAAATAAATTATATTTGTGACATAGATGTCTAGAGTAATATATTTGTAAATATTATAATTATTTCCTCTACCAAACTCTAAGAATATTTAACATCTAGGATTTTTTTTTTGTAAATAAATATTATCATTTTATATGTTGGCTTTATACGTTTTAACCATGACGTACGTTACACAATTTTAACATATTATGCAAGGTAATTGATAAAAATATATTTAGTAAGAATCCGTGCATAGTACGAAGCGTATACTAGTTACAATTTAATTTAACATTTAACAGTTAATTATGGAAGGTACACAAACGTGGTACACAATTAGGGGTGAAAACCGATCCGAGTGGCTCGGTATTCGGATCGAACTCGGCTCGGCAAAGGCTCGCCCCAACTCGTTCGATTCCTTGCCGAGCCGAGCTCGAACAAAAATCTAGACTCGGATGAATTTTCGAGCCCCAGTCCGAGCATATACTTGCTTGACTCGTGGAGCTCGTGAACAATGAAGGAAAGAAGTTTTGTTCACCGTGAAGCTTTCCTTCTTGGCCAGTCTTTTTTTTTTGGAGATAATCTTGGCCAGTCTTCAGATTTGGTTGTTTTGCCTTCAAACTCAATGATTGTGCACAAATCCTCCAAATTCCTCATTTTTTGCCGTAAATCTCGTTTACTCAAAATTGGTCTTTTGGGAGAAAAAAAAAGATTTATTTTTGTAAATATATTCTCTAGTAAATATCCTATATTCAATTTCAAAAATATTCTGCAATGGATGAAGAAACAATTGATTGAATTTTCCTTTGAAAAACCAGTAGCTATTTTAGCTTCTCTCTTTTCTTCAATTTCTCCCTTTCTGACCAACTCACTCTTCGTAATGGACATTGCTTATAATATTTTATTAGGGCCATAATGACAGGTCTGAGCAATAGTTGGAACTTGTCAGTAAAATGTTTCTTTTCTTCCCATAGAGTAGTAAGCACGTGACATTGCAGCAGCACATTAATCCACCGAGCCGAGCCGAGTACTCGTAAACATAATTGTTCTAGCTCGAGCCGAGTTCAAAACATTAAATTATACAAGAGTCTCGAGCTCGAGCCGAGCCTGAGCTGTTAAGCTGATTTTTTGAGCCGAGCTTGATCATTAGCTTGTCCGGTACGTTCGAGCTCGTTTTCAGCCCTATACACAATTGGAGCCATACGCATACAAACACGATAAGATAAATATTATTACGAGAGAAAAGTCAAACGTACTAGTATATGTTTTTTTCTTTTTTTTTTTAACAAGGAAGGAATAACACATCATAATAAAATTTGCACTAGAAATAAAAATGAGTTGCTACTGCAAAAAGAGGATTTTTCCTATGAATAATATCACCAGGGTTTTCAGTAGTGTCCAAGTCCTCAGGTTTTATTCCCTGAGCCAATCCCCATTCGAATTTTTGTAGAAGATTTGATAATACAAGTTCAACATTTGCCATTGAGAACGCGATCCCTGGACAACGCCAGAACCGAATTGAACTAACTCAAAATCTAGTCCCATAAAATCTATTGAAGAATTGATCAAGAATCTTTCTGGCTTAAACTTTTAAGGTTAATCCCAAGATGCGGGATCTCTACCGATTGCCCAAGCGTTAGTTAAGATCATTGTCCCAGCTGCTACATCATATCCCATCACTTTAACATCTTCTCTTGCTTCTCGAGCCAAAAAAGGGATTGGAGTATGATAACGAAGAGTTTCCTTCACTACGGATTTCAAATCATGCATTTTCTCCAAGTCCTTATCAGTTACGTCATGTTTTGTCTCTCAAAATCTCTCTTATTTATTTTTGCAATTTGTTCATGACTATCGGATGATGCAAGAGCTCCGTCATTGCCCATGCTAGAGTTGCAGATGCAGCATCAGTTCCTCCAACAAATATATCCTGGTGGTGTAGATATAACTCATTAAATTAAGTCATGAAATACTATTCAATGACCAACTTATCTAAAAGCTTAAGTTGTTAGAGAGGGGAATCATTTAATATATATCACTTAACACGCCTCATCACGTATAGGCGGTATTGATTCACTCAACCCTAAGACGTGAAATTTAGAATGGGTGGCGGAAGGATTTGAACACAGGACCTCTTTGGGCCTGAGCTCTGATACCATATTAGAATGATCAATTCATTTAAAAGATTAAGCTGTTAGAGAGGGGAATCATTTAATATATATCACTTACAAATGCAAAAACACCCCCCCCCCCCTTTTTTGTCGTACTAACAGAAAAGACCCCGTGTTCTTTTATTAATTATTAGCTAAAAATGTTGAATTATGTCAAGATTACCAATTGATTCTTCCTTCCTATTTAGGAAGATTAGATTGAGAAAATATTGTAAGGATCTTTTATTTATTAGTATAGCTTGATCTTAGGGATTTATGTCTAAGACTAGCTCTATATATACTCTTGCACATATTTTTACAAATATATGAATCAAGAATTCTACAAATTTACATGGCATCCGAGCCAAACCTTATATCAAAAAAAAAAATTCCGCTGTTGCTCTAACCCCACCAAAACCAAACTCCATTAACTTTCAATTTTTTAATTTATCTATCAAACTCTTCTTTGCCGAAACCCATCTAGAGAAATTTTTTATTCTTTGGATTAAAGTTGAGGTGAACCATATTTTATGAATAAATATTTTTTTTTCTCTTTTTTCTAAAAAAAGAGACACAAAATGAGTGAAAAAGTTCCCAAGTCTTCCTACAAATGCACCCATTGTCATAAGACCGGACATAGCAAAAGTCGTTGTTTTGAAGTAGTAGGCTATCCAGATTGGTGGGATCCCAGTCGTGCAAAGGAAAATCACCATAAGCCTTCCACTGCAGTTGTTCAAACAAAAGTAGAAGATGACATTACGAACAACGCTTCGGCATTGGTAATTGGTGCGAAAAATATTGATAAGGTTTTAAATGTTTTCACACCTGTTTTGAATAATGCATGGGTAATTGATTCCGGTGAAACTGATCACATGACATATGATTCTAGACAAGTCACACCACTCAATCTCTCCACACATAAATTTGTTTCCACTGCTAATGGAAATTCGACCCCTGTTATTGGGGAAAGTTCTTTGTCTCTTACCAATACATTAAATTTAGATTCCGTATTAGTTGTTCCTTCGTTAGATTATAACCTTTTGTCTGTTTCTCAAATAACCACTGCTTTATCTTGCATTGTAATTTTTTGGCCTGATTTTTGTGTGTTTAAGGACTTCAAAACCAGGACGACGATTGGTTGTGGTATTAGACATGGGAAGTTGTATTACTTGGACTTGGAATCAAAGAGTATAGACAGTCTACGGGCATTAGCAGTTGGTGGTTCTGATGATAATAGAAGTAAGCAAATATGGTTGTATCATCGACGTTTTGGTCATGCTTCATTTGGATATCTCAAAAAATTGTTTCCTGATTTATTTAAAGGAGTTGATGTTTCTAGTTTTAAGTGTAATACTTGTGAACTTGCAAAAGTCATCGTGCTTCTTTTTCATTACGATTGAATAAAAGTGTGTTTCCATTCATGATTATTCATTCTGATGTATGGGGGCCATCTAAAGTCACTACTTTAGGTGGGTCACGTTGGTTTGTAACATTTATTGATGATTGTACTAGGATGACATGGCTTTGCTTAATGAAATCCAAAAGTGAAGTGAAATCGATCTTTCAAAAATTTCACAAAATGATTGAAACTCAATACAACAAAAAAATTCAAGTACTTCATAGTGACAATGGTGGAGAATATAAAAGTACTGAGTTTCAACATTATTTGGAAGCACATGGTATGGTTCATCACACAACTTGCCCTAGTACACCCCAACAAAATGGAGTGGCCGATCGAAAAAACCAACACTTATTGTAACGGCCCGAAACCGGCACCTGCCTGCTAATACATAAATAAATAATAAAATAACCTTGATAAACTTTCAATAATTGCAGTTCAGAGCTCTAACTATCTATTACAACATATTAATTTTTCCCAACTAACTTATTAAACTTTAAACTTTTCATTACAAACCAAACCTTCACTTGACAAATTCTAGAAACTCTATGGTAGACGCCCAATTGAAATCTCTTAGTCTGATGTGGCCCATCCTGCCCTTTGGTGAGATTCTGAAAGAGTAATAATTTGAAAGCGTAAGTTGTAAAAACAACTTAGTGAGGCCTGTGCCAGGGTGCAATTGAATTTTATGCAGAAAACGATTTAGAACTCCATGAACTGCCTATTTAAATTATAAAATCAATCCACAATAGTATAACAATTATATTGATATCACAGATGAAATCACGTTCAATTACCCGGCAGAACGGACTAAACAACTCCTCCACTTCAAAAGGATACAATGATCACAGAATGGATAAATAGTTAGTACGCCGGTTAGATGAGGGAGAAGGTGCTACCTTTCCCTTCTCGGTGGCACTGACATGTCTTAGCCGGATAATGTGAGTCACTCCCCAAGGTGCTCTAATCCTTGGTTTGTGAGCCCGATCAATGGCAGAGCTCTGGTAACCCTGTAGCCTCCAGCTACCCAGAATTATCCAGAGAATACCATCAAACTAGAGCAGATGAGCGCGGAAATAATCATACATATGCAATTGGTACATAGGTGAGATAAAGTACTACACCTTAGTGCCATCATCAATATGAGGTGAGATAAAGTACTACACCCCATTATTCAACACATATCATATGATGCGAGAAATGCAAATAAGTATAGAATTATCAGTTCTACTATGAAGAAGTAGTACATGCTGCAAGCATTGCAGACAATTATAAACAGAGATATAACAACATTAGTCATTTCAAAGAGAAATACATATATATGATATGATTTTCTTGAGAAGCTCTTTCAGTTTTAAAAACATTTTATTGAGGCGCTCACCTTTCTCAGGATAGTGATGCCACTCAACGGTAGATAGTGGCCTCGTCTCAAGTCCCATTATTCGATTTACCTTCTAGCATGGCTTGATAAAGAACTTGTCTCGATCCAAATCATTTCTAGTCTGGACTCTATAATGGGATAGTGACATATCGGTTAGTCCCGAATTACTTACAAGGAATGTTTCGATAATATTAACATGTTCGATTACTCTTAACATTCAAGCTGATATCTATCCTTTAATTTATATTTAGTCAAGCTAATTTAGTTAACCACTTTTAAGAATATAACTTATCCAAAATTGATTTAAATACCATATTATATTTTTAGAATACCTATGTATAGGTACTCAGATTCTATAATAAAAGTTTTAACTACACTTTTAAGACCTCTAATTACGTATTCTTGTAATTAAAATATGTTTTAACTTATTTCCTAGTAACTATTAAATTAGATTAAGTAACCTTTACCCTCTTTTATACGATGGTCCAATTCACATTGCTTAACCAAGTCTTGAAAGAGAATTAATTCATAGCACCCACGACCAATTGAACTATTAATTTTTCATTCTGGGAATTCATCCTTATTAGTTTTGTGGGGGCTAAGTACCCAAACTCCCAAAGTCTAGCTCGGCTTAATAGTTTCACGTGAATGTCTTAGTAGTAATAACTAGTATTAGTGTATTCTCTTGTATAATATTTTAACTTTCATGATCACAATTATAATTTAATTAGATTAATTTGAGTAACTAATTAATTATAGTTCCACAAAATTCCAGTTTCTTTCATTCGGGTTACTAGACTCAATTTTCTTTCTAGTTCACAAAGATTTAATTATGGTCCAACACTATTTAAATTATCCAAACTTAAAGGCATAGTCCATTATTATTAATATAGTAAGTATAATTGAAATATTTATGCACATCCGGACATTAGAGTATGTCTTATTTAATTAGTTCACGCATTTTCTTTGTACTATAATTTTAGATTACATGCACCTTAACTTGAGCCCAACAATTATTTAGAGTTCAAATTCTTATTAATTCAACTGAAAGTAAAAGAAAAGGAAATGACCCAACTTAAAATCTCAATTAAATAACCCACCTTTTCTTGGTTATCATTCTTCTCCATCACCTCTCTCAATTTACGGAAGTGACCTTTTCTATCTCACTTTCTCACGGTTTTCCTAGCTTCCCAACTCCCTCTCGACTGTGTGCAAAACGCACACAAAGATAATATTCAGGTCTGGTGTGTGTCTGTGAAGTTTATATGTATGAAAATGTGTGTATATAAAATTGGATATATCAGCTAAGAGAATATATGTTACTTTAGTTAACAAATAAGGAACTAAAGAGCTCGTGGCAAGGCTAGATAATGAGTCATATGTTTTCACCACCTGTACTGCTGCGTGTGTATGTCCAAAGGCAAACATGGATTATTAATTAGGTACATGTCATGGTTTGGAGAGCTTTAATAACATGTTGTTCTAATTAATAAACATAGTGATATATATATTACAACTTGAGTATTACTGAAGTTTCTTCAAATTTATGTACTTGCTAATAAGGGAAGAAATGCTTAGTTGACAAGTAGTAAAGATTGATCAAGAGTCATCAATTCTTCTTAATTTGCTGCCGTGTGTTTTAGAAGGGATAAGATCACTTTAAATTAATATTTCATAGTTTTATCTTTCTTTCTCATTAGTATCAACACCAAGTAGTATACTATATAGATAGAGAATATATATACTTCTTAGAATTTGTATTGTTGTCACTATCCTAAATTTTATTTTGACATTCATATTACCCTTATCTATTAATGATCTCTTCAATTGATCCCCGCGGTATAATGAGTCCTATGTTCTTACAACGAAAACACCCAAGTCTTATAAGTCCCATTCCAAACCTAATACATTAAGTTTTCTGCATAAATTAAAATTTAATTAAGGATTCATTTTGCAATTATATCAAACTACGGGGTATTACACTTATTGGAAGTCGTGAGGGCTTTACTAATCGAAGCTCATATGCCTTTATCTTATTGGGGAGAAGCCTTAACTTCTGCGGTTTTTTTAATCAATCGAGTACCATCTAGCACTATCGATATTAAAACACCGTTCGAAATTCTTAATGGTATGGTTGAGACTCCAGCTGTTTCTAATTTAACTCCTAGGGTCTTTAGGTGTGTAGTGTTTGTACACTTACACAAACATCAACGTACGAAGTTAACTCCTCAAGCATTGCGATGTGTATTTGTTGGATATGCCACTCATCAGAAAGGATATCGGTGTTATCATATTCCTACATGTCAATTGTTTGTCACTATGGATGTTATTTCCCATGAAGATACAATGTACTTCTCCAAGTCTGAATTTCAGGGAGAGTACCAAAAGGAAATTCAAACTCTAGAATATGATAATCAAGATGTGGCCATCTTTGATGTACGGGACATCACATTGGACTCTAGGGGTGATGACTCACATATTGAAATAAATCAGGAGGTGGGTGAATTAGATCAAAGTAGCAATGAACCTTCAACAACTGATGAAGTAAGCAATGGAGGTGTATCTTTGACTCAACCAGAAATCGAGTTCTTGGATCCTATAGAATCATTTCCCGTCGACATACCATACCAATCGTCTACTGAAGATGTCCTTGAGGCTAACAGAAGGCAATTGCCACCACGTCATACCAGAGGTATTCCTAAACCTACATATGAACCTGAAATCTCTAGCAAAGTAAAATATCCCATGAACCATTATGTGTCTTACCAGCGCTTGTCGAAATCAAATATGTCATTTATGAATCAATTATCTGTTGTATCCATTCCTAACAATGTGCAGGAAGCCTTAGCTGATCCTAAGTGGAAAGCAACTATGAACGAAGAGATGAGATCTCTTGAAAAAAATGAAACATGGGACCTAGTTGATCTTCCACCAGGAAAGAAACCAGTTGGATGCCGGTAGATTTACACCGTGAAATACAATGCTGATGGCACAATTGAGCGCTATAAGGCGCGACTGGTAGCAAAAGGATACTCTCAAACTTATGGAATTGATTACACAGAAACATTTGCACCAGTAGCCAAAATCAACCCAATTCGTGTTTTACTATCTTTAGCTGCAAACTTGGATTGGCCACTGCAACAATTCGATGTAAAAAATGCTTTTTTACATGGGGAATTATCTGAAGAAGTCTACATGGATCTCCCACCAGGATGTATGACACCCAAGAGTCAAAGCCACAAAGTATGCAGACTAAAGAAATCATTGTATGGACTAAAACAGTCTCCTAGAGCATGGTTTGGAAAATTTACAAATTTATGATAGCCTTTGGCTACCGTCAAAGCAACTCTGATCACACTCTTTTCTTAAAGCGTCTACAAGAAAAGATCACTGCACTCATTATATATGTGGATGATATGGTGGTTACAGGGAATGATCCATATGAAAGAGAGGCTTTGCAGAATTACTTGTCCAAGGAATTTGAGATGAAAGATCTAGGTCCCCTTAAATACTTTCTTGGGATTGAAGTATCCCGGTCTAATAAAGGGATAGTTTTATCTCAAATAAAGTATGTCCTAGATCTATTAAAAGAGACTGGTATGTCAGCTTGTCAACCAGTTAATACACCAGTTGAAGAAGGTTTAAAACTATGTGTTAAGCCCAATCAAGTATCGGTTGACAAAAGTAGATACCAAAGACTTGTGGGAAAACTCATGTACTTATCTCATACCAGACCAGATCTTTCTTATGCTTTGAGTATTGTAAGTCAGTATATGCATAATCCTGGAGAACATATGAATGCCGTTATTCGCATTTTGAGGTATTTAAAGTCTTCTCCCGGAAAAGGAGTATTATTCACTAAAAGCAATGATTATAAAAGCATAGAAGCATATACTGATGCTGATTGGGCTGGTGATGTGGGTAACAGACGATCTACTTCTGGATACTTTACCTTTGTGGGAGGCAATCTTGTGACATGGAAAAGCAAGAAACAAAATGTTGTGGCTCGCTCAAGTGCAGAGGCCGAATTCAGAGGCTTAGCAAATGTACTTTGTGAAACATTATGGTTACGACTTCTTTTGAAGGATTTGGGGTATATGTCTGAACAACCTATTCGACTATTCTGTGACAATAAAGCAGCATGTGACATTGCGCATAATCCGGTCCAACATGATCGTACGAAACATGTTGAAGTAGACAGGTTTTTTATTAAGGAAAAGTTGGATGAAAAAAGTGTGGAATTACCAAAGATTCGATCAGAAGATCAATTGGCTAACATTCTCACAAAAGCAGTTTCATGTCGAATTTTCTTAAAGTTTTTAGACAAGTTGCGCATGTGGGACATTCATGCACCAACTTGAGGGGGCGTGTTGAATTATGTCAAGATTACCAATTGATTCTTCCTTCCTATTTAGGAAGATTAGATTGAGAAAATATTGTAAGGATCTTTTATTTATTAGTATAGCTTGATCTTAGGGATTTATGTCTAAGACTAGCTCTATATATACTCTTGTACATATTTTTACAAATATATGAATGAAGAATTCTTCAAATTTACAAAAAAAAAAACCCTCGGCCCGGACAAAATTAATACATGAGAGAGAGATGTTTGTTCTCACCAGAATAATTGCTTTGATACTATCTTTATCAAGGGAAACACCACCAGTTGTATTATCTTCAGAATTAATCTTCAGCAAACTTTTGATAAAAGTATTCTCTCTTCTTGTTTCACCTGATTTGACAGTGTCAGTATCATCATAATTCAGGTGCTCTTGAATTACATGATCCAAAAATCATCAATTCCTTTAGCAACTCTGGCAACTCTGGCATCAAAACCACTCGCACGATCGATCCACGAAAGGCTCGGAATATGATCTCCAAAACTGAAACTGCCCAATAACTGCATTAGTTCAGTGATGAGAGATAGGAATTTATTGCTATCTTCTTCTTGGCTGTACTTTTTCCCGAAAGCGGATCTGCATATTATATCATTGGATAAGGACATAAACAATTGGCTCAAGTTCACAGGCGCCGAAGAAGAACCTGAACAAGATTTGATCTTTTTCATCACAAGTGCTGTTTCTTCTTCCCTTATGTACTGGAAAGAGTGGACTCTTTTGTTACTCAGAAGTTGGAGAACACAAATGCTTTTCAATTTCCTCCAATATTATGAGATGTAATTTAATGTTGATTAATATCCCGAGACTTTATTAATTTTATGCGGTTTGTTTATTGTGTTTCATGAACTGAAACTTGCACCGTTAGAATCTCTCATCAAGATCTTTACATCCATATAAAGAAAATTGAATTTGGCCTTGTAAAGCAGAAGGAGAAAGGAAATGCATCTAGAAGATTGAAAACTAAATGTATTTTTTCAGAAAATATGATACCAAATGTATAAAGTTGGTGAAAATTTGATACTAAAAATGCAAATCCTTCTAACAAACGCGAGATGATATCATTGATATGCACATACAAACATACAGTGCATAAAACTATGAATTTTTTCCGATGTAAGCAATGGAGAAAGTCATAATTGATTATTGATTCGAAAGAATGCAATTCCCCAAACTTTATTAATTATATGTGTGATTTTACCCTTTCGCCCTTACTTATTTCAATTACTCCTACCTCCCGTAAAATTTGTTGAACCTTACAAAATTCATATTTGCATATTAATCCAAATTATACATAAAAAAGAAAAAAACTAGTGTATTAATTATGAAAAATAAGATCAAATTTTATATATTGTTATATATTATTTTCCTATAATTTATTAATAGTATATAAAAATAATATAATAAATATGTAAATAAGATTTTATTTTAGTATTTTATAGTAAAATATTATTTAACCGTTTTGTATTTAAGTAATAAATAAATTTATGATTTTATTTTTTAATACATTAAATACTTATAAATATAATTAAGTCTAAAACCCAAAAATATTGGGTATTATTTTTTTATAGAAAAGCCCATCAATTATATTAATTGCAAACATTACGTAGAGAATTATTTTATTAAATGAGTATTTGAACAAGTATTTTAAATTATCTAACAAATATTTATTGATTTTCATAGTCAAATGTTTATGGAAAATTTTAGTACGGGTTAATAACTAATTATGAATATTTTAGCTTTTTCATATCGCGTATTAATTTATTTTCTAGTTTTTTTCTCTCATGATTACAGTAATTTATTCATTGATCTCCATACCTTAATAATTTTAAATAAATTATGAGTTTTAAAATTATTAAAATTGCGAGTTAAATATGAATCTTCAATATAATGGAATTTTCAATTATATTCAAGTCTGATTTTTCTTATGATTAATAATAATTTATTTAATTTTCTTGTACTTTAACTAAAAGCATCATAAAAAAAAGTCTGAAATTATTAAAATTTTAAAGGTTAAATCTACACATTAATAAAATAATTAAAATTTTCAAATTTTTAATAATATTTAAAATATTTGCACCCACAAATAAACACATGATTGCATTGAAACCCGTCTCCAATGCAACAAAAGTGACCATACATTGTAAGGGTATGTAGTCCATGAATAGTAATCCAAGGGCAAAATCTGATTTACATTAAAAGTTGGGTGCTTACGTCAGCAAAAACTAACGATAGGGTGACGAATGTAAGGTTTTGCAAATATTGGGGGAGGTTTATATAATTATGATTTTGAGAAGATTTAAAGCTAATTATGTCAAACCTCAAGGAAGGTCTATGTAATTAACCATTTGAAAAATTATCGAGGGGACGGTTACATTGGAGGAGGTTAGATCCGGTTGCTTTTTTTTGTGGGCTCAAATGTCATGGGTTTGAATTTCATATCATGTGTTGGTTTTTCTTTAATTTAATTCTAGCCTTATTAGTAAATAATTTTTTGTATTTGTTAGTTGAACATTATTTATATTTTACTAATGATCAAATAGATTTGTCGATATAAAGATGTGATGATCAAAGGGAGGGAGGGAGGGAGAGAGAGAGAGAGAGAGAGAGAGAGCAGTGTTTTAAAAATCGAAACGGATCGATCGGTTAAAACGGTAATCGAATGCCAATCCTTCAAAACCAGTATTAATTGTTCCTGCATAGTTTGAATTGAAAAAAACCGATAAAAATTTGGTGAACTTGTGAACCGGTTGAACATGTAGTTTACTTAAAAAAAAAAAAAACTAGGGATTTCTTCTTCCCCAATTTAAGGTATTGCATGTTTATTTAATAAAATAATATAGGTGACAAAATTCATTCAATATTTTATTTTTCAATAAATTATTGTGTTTGATATGGTGTTTATCATAATTTGAGTTATTGCTTTGACATTATGTTATCATAGTTGTAATTTTAATTATTTTATATTTATTTTAATTTAGGACTATGTTTTGGATATATGGTGGTTTATTTTGGAGTTTGGTGTCTTATTGTTAAATATTGATGTGATAATCACTTATGTTTGTTTTTGTTTTAGTTACATTGAAATGATTAGTTGTCTAGTAGTTGTGATTTATGAAATAATATTTAGTTTAGGAAATAACATGAAAAAAATTGGATAAGAATTATATTGACGTTTTTAAATGATTGATTACATACATAAAAACTTAAGTTAAATTGTTATTTCATAATAACGTCACACCGGTTGAACAAGTGGTTAAAACAGTTAAATCCATTCAACTGGTAACAGGAAGACTATTGATTCAATATCCGATTATATTTTTAGGACATTGAGAGAGAGAGAGAGAGAACAAGTACATTGTTTATTTTGATTAAGTTTGTTGGACTAAACTAGTTCACCATCAAAAATATATATATATATATATATATATATATATATATATATATATATATATATATAAAAAGAACATAGTTGACCATCAAATTTGGATTAATCCGTTTTAAAATTTCTGGTATTTTATTATTTTAAGAGTAATTTTAAGATAGTATAGAGGGTAAAAATGTAATTTTCATAGGGGGTTAATTTTCACGAGGGATAAATTGCTCTTTTTCAAATCACACAGATTGGTAAATTGAACATTATGAATATCATAGGGGATAAATTGCCATTAACCCTCTAAATTATTACAAACTTATATATTTATATATAAAAATAAACATGAATATGTTGGTATCAGAAATTAAAGAAAAAAAAAAGTTTCTTGTGGCAAAAAAAAAAAAAAAAAATTCCAATAGTTACTTCATTGTTCTTCTCTCTCTCTCTCATATATTCGTTATCTTCTCTCTCTATAAGGTTTGATTTCTTTACTTTATCATAGTTAAGTAATTTGGATTAAATGTCTTAGTTTAAGGTATGATTTGATAATTAAATATCGTAAACCTTTTGATAACATTTCAGATATATCATGAAAAATTATCAAGAAATTATTAAATTAAGAAAAATAAATAAATATATGTTCTCAAAACAAACAGAAAGTATCAAGAGTACACCTTATTTTTGTTTCTAATGAATGGAAAAAAAAATTGAAGTTTTTGACAGAAATCCATTGTTATAAATCACTTTTATCAAGTCTCAAGTTTAGATTTAAATTATTCTTCAAAAGAAAATAAGATAAAATAATTTCTATTTAAAATCTGGATATTGTTTCATTGTTTGTTCACATTTTGAGGTAAGTCCATATTGAAGGTTTTTTAAAGATTCGATGAGTTTTTGCATTGGCTTTGATATGCATGCTCAATTGTTCCCCATGAAATATTTGATTGTGAATTATTGTCAAAAAGAAGTTTGTTGAATTTGTTTTCTAGCTATAGCTAGTAGGTAATCATGTAAAATCTTATATAAGGTCGATTATACCACAAGAAAAAAGTGAACTCATCATTTCATCTAAAAAAACTCCTTCCGTCCCATTAATTTTGATCCCTTTAGGTTGGGCACGAAGTTTTAGACACTTTTTAAAAAAATAAATTTTTGTTATTTTTTAAGAGATAAAGTGAGCCATATTTTGGGACGTCCCAAAATAGAAATAGGAACAAGAAAAGTAGGACGAAGGGAGTATATATTAGGAAAATTGAAACAAATACAAAAACAAGAAAAACATGCCATTTCTTTTCATTGACTCGCTACACTATCACATTCAACTAGACCCAATCCCTTAGAATAGTAAAAGAATTACTTTTCCAATTATTGATATTATGTTCTGAATAGTTTTCTTAATTTTTATGACCAATTATGAATTGCATATGTTCCCTGTCTTTGTTATTTTTAATCTCTTCATGGGTCATTATATAATATAATATTTCGATAGGATCTTCAATATATTGTTTGTATAATGTATTCGAATTTTTCATGTTTAAAGTTATTTCTTTAAATTATAAATTGAAAATTGAAGCAACATTTAATTCCTCAAATATTTTATTTGTAGTGTCGAAGCAATTTTATTATACCGATTTGATATTGGATATTTCTTTCATAACATTAAGAAGGCCCCATGTAGTCCAATTTGAATTTAGGCATAGCCCACACTCAATTATTAATTCACAAACACTATTATAATTAGGGCTGTCCAACAAAACCGCTAGATCATCCCAATCGTTCAATCCCAACCCAACTCGAATGTACTTTACGGGTTGAAGGTTTGATGAGTTGATCTTGAGTATCTCGAAAAAAAAAATCTCTAGTTGAAATCGAGTTTGATTTTATATTTTTAGACGGCATAACCGCATTCGACCGCACTTTATGTTATTTATGATGTTTATATGTTTTTATTTTATTAAATTTAGTCCTAAAATTAATGAGAAATATAATTTAAATATATACTTTAACAAATTATTACAGTTCCACAACTCAAACTCCAATTATATTTGAAAAACTCAATTGTCTTACGCGACCCTCAAAGTCTAATTGCCAAAAAATATACAAAACCATAATATAAAGGTTATTGAAATATTTTGCCAAAAAGAAAAAGTTAAGCAACAAAAAAAAAAAAAAAACAAGAATTTCATGAAGTAAAATTTCATTGGGTGTTAACCACCAACGTCAAGTTCAAATATGAAGGTATTTTCATCTTTTGTTTATTGTTTCAGAAAAGTTTTATATTTATGTAATGAAAACTTGTTAATCTAGAGTTCGGGACTTGTAAAATTTTGGCACATTCCACTCCGATTAAAAAATGGCACTTTACACCTTAGAAATATATTTTGTTGTCATTTTACACCCCTAATGTGTTTTCCTTAGAAAAAAAAAAAAAAACCCTGAATGTCGTCAGTTTGAAAATTCTATATTTTTAGGGTGCAAAGTGTTAAAAATATTCAAAAATGACTATTTTGCCCTTCCTACAACTAAATATTATCATTAAACACACACTATGGTGCAAAGTGCTAAAAGTTTTAAGTCAATGTACAAAGTGCCAAAAAACCCTCTAGATATTTGATATCCAATACATAAATCGGTAAATCTTTATAAGAATGTTTTTATAAGCTCAACTAAATTTCAAACAATGATCTAATTAAGTATGTAACTTAATTATGTTGGGTCTAGACTCTAGATCTTTGTTTCCCTTTTCTGAGGTGATTTTAAAATTTTGAGGAACTTTAAGATGTTCTCATTTTTATGTATCTGAAAAAAATTGTTTGTTTGAGTTTTTAATTATAAAATGATTAGTAGGTTTAACTTTTAAAAATTGATAGGTCCTTTTAAGGATTATAGAAAGAAGAGAAGTATGGTAAAAGTTATATTAATTCAACTTTTTATAAACATAGATTCGGATATTAATTATTAGAGTCTTCTGATTTTCGGCAAGAATTAAGTTCAAATTATATAAAATAATTTCATGTATAGCAAAAATGATTTCCCTCAAATATTCTTTTTTTTAAAGTAAAATAGTAATTATATTTTTACATCAATTACTGAGTGTGGTGTCTATTGACCCGAGTTCGAATTCTCATGCCAAATCTTTCTAGGTCGAGCTCGTCATACCTAGTTCGTGTAATGTAGTTTAATTCTCTCATGTGGTTTGCGAGCTATTACTAGGGGTATAAATGAGCCGAGTCGTATCGTACGATACATTGTTCAAGCTTGATTTGAATTTTATCGAGCTTCAAATTTTGTGTTTGAGCTTGCTTTTGATTTATTAACGAACCGAGTTCAAACGAGCTTTTATCGAACGAGCTCGAGTCGAGTATCGAGTAGCTTGGTATTTTACATGTATTTTTTCAATTTTTAGCGAATCAAGTCGAACTTCAAAAGTTATCAAACGAAAAATCTTGTTCAAACTTGTTTGATTTGTTTGACGAACCAAACTCAAATAAGCTTTTATCGGACAAACTCGAACAAAATATCAAATAACTTCATTTGATTTTCAGCCCTAACTATTACATAAAGTTGACCTTGTACAATTTAGTGACCCTTAATTCCCTTTGTAAATAAAAAAAGAAACAAAAAAGTCTTGAAGCCTCATCGTTTATCACAAGAGTACAACCGGCACGTGTTAATTTTTTTGGAAAATTTTGCAGACTTGTGGAAGCACATATATGTTGAGTAGCAAGACTGGGCCAAGAATGTGTTAAATAGAGCTGTCAATGGGGCGGATTTCAATTCGGATCCGTCCGAATCCCGTCCGATTTATTAGGATAATTGTCCAATTAGAGATTCGATGGACCTGATCCGATTATAAAGATCAGTAGTCCGAAACTCGTGGAGCGAATATGGATTTAGGTCGATCCGATCCGTTAAAGATCCGTATCCGACAATAAATAAAAAGAAAGATATATATACATATTTTTTTTATAAAAGTAAGTATCATTAATAATATTTCACCGTCAATTTAAGAAGATAGTAATTTATAATTCATATATAAATTATTTAAAACAATATTGTCATTCTACAAATATGAATATAGTAAAGAAACTTTGAACATGTGAGCTAAAATTAAATAAAATTGAAAAGTTAATAAACTTGTTTTAGGAAAAAATATTAATTTAACTTTTTAAATGAAAATTTATAGGATCCGAAAAAGATTCGATATCCGACTAAATCCGATCAAGATCAGTTGAATTAAAAAAATCTCGATCCGAGCACAATCCGAACAAGATCCAAATCCAACAGGATTCGATCCGATATAAATGAAGCTGAATCTGAATGAGACTGATCCGATCAGAATCCGACCCATTAACAGCCCTAGTGTTAAAGATGGCCACTCCAAAATCAAGTTGGGCTTCTCTTTCTTTTTATCTAATGAATTAAGGGGAAATTGTTTTGTTGGTACCATAGGATAGACTGACTTGCACTTTTGGTACCATTGGATACGAAAATGCAAATTTGGTACCATAGGATATGTTTTCATTGCAATTTTGGTACCAAACCCAAATTTTCTACAAAGTTAATGGCAATTTACCCCATATGAAATGCATAATGTTCAATTTATCCCTCTATAATTTGAAAAAAATCAATTTACACCCTGTAAAATTTTAATGAAGCAATTTACCCCCTTCAGCCGGAGATTGTAACTCACTTGCCAAAATTGAGAGTATGCATGCAAACTATTTTATTTAACATAGAGGGATAAATTGCCACATTTATCATAACACAATGGGTAAAAAATCACATTATCATAATAAAAGTGGATTAAGTGCCGCCTATAAAAATATCAGGAAGGCGATGTGAAATTTTTACAAAATTTCAAGGGGTAAAATGCTCTTTTTTAAACCACGAGGGGTTAAATTGAACATTATGCATTTAGTAGGGGGTAAATTGCCATTAACTTTGTAAAAAAATTGGGTTTGGTACCAAAATTGCAATGAAAACCTATTCTATGGTACCAAATTTGCATTTTCATATCTAATGGTACCAAAAGTGCAAGTCAACCTATCCTATGGTACCAAAAAAGCAATTTTTCCAATGAATTAATTAATTTTTATAACGTGCACTTGTGCAGAATAATTTTCTTAGTCCGTGGGCCCAATTCAGAAGATATACATTCCGTGTGTCATACGAATGTGAATCATACTTTAATTAATTGTCACATATCAATTCCAGTTAGTATGCAGAGGGTGTATTTTTTTTCTAACCCTCATCATCTTCCTTATATATCTAGATTTTCAGTTTTAACTTTTCTTCATCATAAAAGAATATAAGCTAAATTCATAAAAGTACAAATTCAGAGATTTGAATTGATTTCCGGGTCGTCCTTGAATTCCATTTTCCATTAAAAATTATGTTAGGTTTAATATGATTAAATTTTGTTTTAGGGTATAATTTGGTAATCTAAATATTGCAATTTTTTTAATGACATTTCAGAAATAACAGGAAAAATTATCAAGAAATTATTAAATTAAGATAGTCTCAAGAAAAAATATATATGAGTTCCAAGATTGCACCTTATTTTTGTTTCTATTGAAAAAAAAAAAAAAATCGAAGTTTTTGACGAAAATCCATGGTTATAAATCATTTTCTGTCAAGCTTCAATTTTAGATTTAAATTCTCCATAAAAAGAAAATAAGATCTAAATTTCCTATTTAAAATCTGGATATTGTTTATTCACGTTTTGAGGTAAGTCTATTTAGAGGTTTTTAAAGATTAGATGAGTTTTTGCATTGGCTTTGATATGCATGCTCAATTGTTCACCATGAAATATTTGATTGTGAATTATAGCTAGTAGGTATTATTTAAAATCTTATGGTCAATTATAACAAAAGAAAAAAGTAAACTTTTCATTTCATCTATAAAATATATATTGGAAAATTGAAACAAAAACAAGCAAAAACATGCCCTCTCTTTCCGTTAAATGGTCAATTTTCATTGACTCACTACACAATCACAATCAAGTAGACCCCAATCCTTTAGAATAGTAAAAGAATTAATTTTTCAATTATTGATATTATGTTCTGAATAGTTTTTCAAATTTTCAAATGTTTATGACCAATTACAGATTGCATATGTTTATTTGTACTTTATATAATGTGTTAGAATATGTTATGTATAAAGTTATTTCTTTAAATTATAAATTGAGGATTGAAGCAACGTTTAATTCATATCAAATATTTGATTGGTAGTGTCGAAGCAATTTTATTATACCACTTCGATATATTTCTCATTACAATAAGAAGGCCCCATGTGATCTAATTTGAATTTAGGCATGGCCCACACTTTATTAATTCACACAACATTGAAATGGCGCGTCTGACGCAATGTTATTAAAAACGGACCAATTCAGTCGGTCCGATCAGTTTGACAGTGAACCGAAAATCTGTTCGATTCGGTTAACTCTAAATAACCGATGAGTTTGAAAATTAGTTTGAACCGAGTTGATTGATTTTCTTTTTTTTTATTTTTTATTTTTTTTAACATTAAAAGTAAACTAAAACTTTTGTAGAAGATGGAATTTGAATACCTGACATCTTGAATGAAACATAACATTCTTATCATTTAAGCTACATTATTTAAGTTAAACTTTTAGTATAAAATTTTATAAATTATAGAAAACTTGTAACCAAATTAATTTAGAAATTATATAATGACAATCAACTCAAATTAATATTCTACACATTATCAATGAAAATTAATACTAATTTTAGTTTTATGACATAATTTCTTATTAAAAGTTTTTCTATAAGATATTTATTTCCAACTATATTATTTTTAGGATAAAGAGTGTCAGAGTTTGAAAGTCAAATTGATAAATTATACAAATTTGATTTTGAATATTAGACTTGTATACATAATCATATTTTAAAATTTATTAATCTCTTAGTTTGTTGTATTTTTAACTTAGTACTTTCATATTTTAAATATAATCATATTATATTATATGAACTTATAAATTAGTATCATATTACAGTTATGATATAAGATAGATAAATATTATATAATTTAATTTACATATATTCTAAGTTTTGTGTAATTTTTATCAAATGTAGAATAATATTTAAATTTTATGCATATTGTATATCCTTTAAAATTAAATATATTTATTATATCATTATGATTTTATTCGGTCCGATCAATTATCCAACCGATTCGACCAGTAAAACTAGTGGTCAGTCGACTTATCTAAAAACATCGCCGACGCCCCAATGATAATTCACAAATAGATATAAAGAGAGAAAAAAATCATACCTAACAACGTACCAAATATGTAATTAACATATGTAATCTACTTTTAATATCAATAAAATATTAATTTAGAATACCACAAATTAACCCGAACAACCAAATACAAATTTAAATATATCTCAAATTTGCAATTTCATTCATGACCATTGTTTTATTAATATTTATTATCTAAATATTCCATTTAAATCACTATCCGAAGAAATTTTTTAAAGTTTCATTAAAAATTCTCAAATCAATTTTTGAAGTCGTCATACTGAAACGGAATCCAATAAAATAAAGTTCACAATAGTCCAGAATATTTGGGTTTATAGTTTCGTAGTACTAAATGTTCAACTCATTTAATCTCTTTCGAATCATATTTCAAAGTTTTGACATGAAGCTTCATAAATCAATTTTTGAAATTAAAATCGAGCGAACTGATCGAGTCAACGCAAATAACATGTAAAATAAATCTAAGGGAACCCTACGAGAGATGTGTTGCACGAGGAATATATATATGAAATACATAAATACTTTTCAAAGTCAAAAATTCGGTGATATAGAAAAAAACATACAATTTTCAATCGTTCACAAGCAATACGTACAGAGAGGGCCCGCGTGCTATTGTTTGTGTTTATATTTGATGCTATCTCTCATTTTTTCCAATGTTTTCAAAACCGGACCGGACAGTGAACCGGTGAGCCAACTGGTTAGTGGTTTTACTGGTCGAACCGGTCGGACCACTGGTCGAACCGGTTGACGTCATAATAATGTAATAAATATATTTAATTTTAAAGTATATGTAATATGCATAAAATTTAAACATTATCATACAATTGATTAAAAATATAAAATAATTTATAATATTCTAAAATTAAATCATATAATATTTATCTAACTTATATCATAACGGTAATATGAAACTAATTTGTATGCTCATATAAATATAATATGATTATATTTCTTTTTAAAAATTTAAAAGTGTAAGTTAAAAATACAACAAACTAAGATATTCATAAATTCTAAAATATGGTTATGTATAAAAGTCTAATATTCAAAGTCAAACTTGCATATTATATCGATTTGACTCTTTATCCTAAAAATAATATTGAAAAGAATATTTTATAAAATAAATTTTAATAAAAAACTATTATTTGAGTATTAATTTTCATTCATAATGTGTGAAATATTTATTTAAGTTAATTATCTAATTTATAAATAAATTTGGTTACAAGTTTCAATAATTTATAAATTTTAATTTGTACTAAAATTTCAAAAAAAATGGTGTAGCTCAAATGGTAAGGAAGTCATTTCATTCTAGAGGTTAGGTGTTCAAATCCCACCTTGTACAAAAATTTCAAGTTTATTTTTAATATTAAAAAAATCAAAAAAAAAAAAAAAAAAAGGAAAATCAGAACCGGGTCGAACCGGTCCATACCGGTTCGCCGGTTCGCCGGTTTTGGACCGGTTCAACCCGGTCCAAACTGGTTTTTGAAGTTACTGGTTTTAAGGGGTAAACCGGACCGGACCGACCTCCGGTTCGCGGTCGAACCGGTCGGACCGGCCGGTCCGGTCCGGTTTTAACAACATTGATTTTTTCTAGGAGCAAAGACAAAAACAACCCATATGCTTTGTCTAACTCTCAAAAAAATTTATGTGTTATTTTAAATATAAAAAAAATTCCTATGTTTGATTTTAAATACCACACTCGACCCAATTAATATATACTTATAATTTTATTTTTTATTTTTGGTGGAATGAAAAGATTACCCCTATGTATTTGTTTTTTTTGAAATTTATTTATTCTTTTTGAAAAAACAAGTATATACTATTTGGATCGAGTGTAGTATATAAAATCAAACACAGTGGGATTTTGGGGATTTAAAATGACACATAGGGGTTTTTTGGGAGTTAAATAAAGCATAGGGGTATTTTTGTCTTTCGATGACAGGGGTAAATTTGTCATATCAAAAGTAAATTGTGAACAAATACTTGCAATTTTGGCGTGTGAAACACACTCTCTTTTTTGGGGGTGTATTTGGCACTTATTTGAAATCATAGGAAATTTTTTGGGAGTTAAAATAATACAGGGAATTTTTTGGGAGTTAAACAAAGCATAGGGTGTGTTTTTGTCTTTTGCTCATTTTTCTAGTAACATAATTTAATTGGCAAGTATAGATATTTGTTTAATGTTTTTTGCATTTTCCCACAAGTGTTTATAATAATTTAGAATAACTAACAAGGATGATCAGCAAAGTTCAGAACCCAACTTCAAAATGTTAGCAATTTCCTAGTTTGTGGGTGTTAATTATATTAAGCTATTTAATTAAGGTCCAAATTTCACTTAATAATCTGATGGAATATGAATGATCTTTAAAATACAATTTATGTATAATTATATGGGTCTAATGTGTAAAAGCCTAAAAGTCTAATTTGTTATTATTTGATGGGAAAATTACAAATTGGACATTTCTGGGATTTAAGTATTAAGGATGAATATCTATAGTTATTTGGTAAAATTCCTTTGTATGACTATAAGTGATTTGTCTCTTGGTCAACTTCTAAACATGACAACAATGGATTTAGCATGAGATTCTTGATGTAGATAATATTCATATTTATGTTGCTGTTGAGATTATGCTTTATTTCTGGGATTTAAGTATTAAGGATGAATATCTATAGTTATTTGGTAAAATTCCTTTGTATGGTATTAGAGCCACACATGTTAATTGCTAATTATGATATATGATTTGCTCCTTTGTTGTTATCATGATAAAAATATTAGGGTTTATGTTTATTTGACTTTATGTTACACTACAAAAAATTTAAATTTTAGTGACAAAATAGTAAATGATAAAGTGATAAGAATTTTAATATTGTCACTAAACTGATGTATATAGACACACTATTGACAAGAAATGTGAAAAAGTTGTCACTATTGACATTTAGTGATACCCCAAAACTGACAACTAAAAAGTTGTCACTAAAGTATAGTGACAATATTTATTGTCACTAGGTTGTCACTGAAATGGTGTCACTAATTGTCAATAGTGACAACTTAAGTTCCAACACTTGTGACTAATAGTCATTAGTGACAATTTAAATATATATTTGGTCACTATAGTTATTGTGACAACTAATATTTTTGTCATTAAATATATGCAAAAAGTGACAATTTCAACTATATCATTTAATATTTTATCACTAAAATCCATTTTTTCTTGTAGTGATATTTTATTGATAAAATCATGATTTGGAGTTATTCTATTGTAAGATATTTAAGCAACAAAAATTTGCTATTTGATGTTTTACTCATCCGGTTTAGAGTGTAGAAAAATCAATTCTCAAAATTTTAATTTGGAACCGTTGTTAAATAAGTTTTTCGAAAAAAATAAAAACTATGGTACTATTTTGAAATCACTTTGTTGAAATTCAGTTTTCTCGACACTGCCTTATGAAGCATCCAATCAAGGAATATGGTTCTGAAAATTTTTCATTGGGTTGCAAATTGTCGATGGCATTGAAAGGCATGGAGAATTAACTGTTGTAATAACTCCGCAGAGATGTATTCCAAGAATAATTGTTGTTCATCGAAGTCCAAGTATATCAACATAAAGTATTTGGTTGTTAAGGAAGGGGTTCATAGTGATCAAGTGTTTGAACACATTAGAACAAATTAACTTCAATATAGTCGATTCATTTACCAAGGGTTTGCCACCACTACAAGAAAAATGAATTTTAGTGACAAAATATTAAGTGACATTGTTGAAATTGTCACTTTTTGCATACATTTAGTGATAAGAATATTAGTTTTGTCACAATAATGATAGTGACAAGTGCAATAGTGGCAAAATATATTTTTAAGTTATCACTAATGGCTATTAGTGACAAGTTTATGGAACTTAAGTTGTCACTATTAACAATTAGTGACACACTTTCAGTGACAACCTAGTGACAATAAATATTGTCACAATAATTATTGTCACAATAATTTAGTGATAACTTTTTAGTTGTCACTATTGGGGTATCACTAAATGTCAATAGTGACAACTTTTTCACATTTCTTGTCAATAGTGTGTCTATATACATCAGTTTAGTGACAATATTAAAATTCTTATCACTTTATCATTTACTATTTTGTCACTAAAATTTAAATTTTTTGTAGTGCACCCTAGGTGTTTCATGTACATGTAGCTCATATGAGTGTTTGTTTTTTTTAACGATGTACCAAATTAGTAGGAGTTTGTGTATGGGGGTTTGTTTTTTTGAACGATGTACGTCCGAAAGGATTTAGGTCTATCTATTTGTTATATAAAGTGTGCAGGACTCAATTTATTATAGCTGTAATATAAAGAATTAAAGATTAAGAGATAGATTATTTTATAGCAAATTAAACGCGTTTATTTTATACTACATGTCAAATCAAATTAACAATTTTCATTTTTTCTTATAGATCCGATATATTTTGCTTATATAGAATTGAGAGAGAGGCACATAAATAAATATCTCTTTAAAGAAAAAGCTCGTTTAATCTTCGGATAATATTACAAAAGACCAAAGCAAAAATACCTTAATTACTCTTTTGTACAAATTTAAAAAAAAAAATGTGACAAATTATATAGACTTGTTGACCCCAGACAATGACTTGGTCTTTTGAAGTTAGACAAAATTGCAGTACTGTTCCTACGTACGACGTAGGAGCCTCCGAAATTTTCTATATATAGGTCCCCATTTTTCGGATGTAAAACATTCATCACACATTTAACTACTTCCTTTTTCTCTTTTCCTATTTTCTTGTGTCTATGACAATGGAGCCCTCGCTATTGTCAATCCAATTCCTAGTTTCTGAGGTCAAAAAGGAGATTTTCTCGGATGATAATAATTTCCATGAATTTGTTTCGCCATCTGCTTACGACACAGCTTGGTTAGCAATGATACCTCATTGCACGAGCGAAAACGGACCCATGTTCGAGAGTTGTTTGAATTGGGTACTCGGAAACCAAAGAGAAGGAGGATTTTGGGGGGAAATTAACGAGGACGACGATTCACCTTCCATTGATACATTGCCCGCAACTCTTGCTTGCTTGCTTGCTCTAAAGAAGTGGAACGTAGGTCATGAATATGTCAAAAAAGGTACTAATGTAAATTTTAATTTATTTTAATTATTATTTATAATTAACATTGTAATATTTCCATTATCGATAAGTAAGTTAGGAGGTTAAGTATCTAATTAGTTAGTAAGTACATGAACTGACTTAAAACCGAATGAATATTAAATGTTTGATATAACAATATATTCACTATCTCGAAGAAAGAAAGAAAAAAGTGAGGTGGTTAAACTACTTACTAAAAGATTACAAATTAAGTAATAAAATACATATTATTTGAAATTTTTTATTGATTAATTAAAGCGAAATTCATGCTTTTTCATACATAAACAAAAAGATGTATATATATGTGAGGTGGCAAATTATATCATGGTTTTCATTTAACTAAATGTAATTCCATGCAGTCATTTTGTTAATTAATTACTAATTTTTGTTAATAATTACTATTAGTTTAAAATTAAAAAATCTACTTTAATTAATTTTGCTAGGATTGGCATTTATTCATTCCAATATGGAGACGATTTTGGACATCAACTATCAGGACCTGCCACGTTGGTTTATTCTTTCTTTCCCTGCAATGATTGAGCTTTGTGAGGAAGCTGGATTTGATCTTGGTTTTCGTCACGGATTAAGGGAAGCCGTCACTGATATCTTCATCAAGCGCCAACAAATTCTTGATATGTGCGTACATAACTAAATTAATTTCGTCACAATTTGGATGTTAATTTGCATTTCATAACACTAATCAACATTGATCACATTTCTTAATTAATTTTGAATAAGTAGATAAAAATGACGTATATATGTTTAAGTAACTATGTTTTTTTGGATAATTAGTTAACTAATTTTAACGGGTCGGAGTTAATTCGGCTTTGAGTCCGATTTCTACTTGTTATAATCTGATTCAATTTGAATACACTCGGATTCTTGAAAACTACAATCTTCTTCGAATCCAGTGGATATCAAAGATACGATTGATATATCCCGATCCATTTAACACCTTCAAAACCAAAATACTTGTTCATTTTTTCACTTACAAATAGAATTATCAAATTCATTAAAATATGAGGGAATTGCACTTTTCATACTAATTTTTTTGATACATTTATACATTATACATTGTATACCATACCTTTCAAAATGACAAATTTGTTACTAAAATTGACTAACCTTTTTTAATTTAGGTTTGCCCCTTAAATCTTGGTGGAAAAGGACATGTGTCCGTCAACTCGCAGAAAATTAAAAAGAAAAGGAAAAATAAAATGAAAGAAATGCATTTTTCATACCTACTTTAGACATTTGGTACCAAACTTTCAAAAAAGACACATTTAATACCAAAATTGAAGGACTTTTTCATATTTACTTTCTCCGTCAAATTTTTAGAGCCAAATTTTGTGTTCTTTATATGGCTGGAAAGCTCTTGACGAGAGTTTTATAATGACATAAGTTTTCGTTCATGAAACTCAATAAATAATCAGCAGAAAATTAACAATTTTTCGGGATATTAATCAAATAATTAAATTATATCTCAAAATTTACAAGGAATCATGTCACTATGCTTTTCATATATAATATAGGGCACATAAGCATGCTATAATAAAAATTGGAGCATAATTTTAAGCATACCAACAAATTTTTATTTGAAGATTTCATGAACTGGTAGACAATGAGATTATATGCTCCAATTTTTTTATTATAGCATGCTTATGTGCCATGTATTATATATGAAAATCATAGTGACATGATTCATTGTAGATTATGCGATATGATTTAATTTTGATTAATATTCCAAAACTTTGTTAATTTTCTGCGGATTATTGCGTTTCATGAACGGAAACTTGAACCGTTATAAAACTCTCATCAAGAGCTAGCTTTCTAGCCATATAAACAACACAAAATTTGGCGTTAAAAATTTGACTGAGAAAGTAAATGTGAAAAAATTAAAGTTCTTGGTATTAAATGTGTTTTTTTTTTAAATTTTGGTACCAAATGTCTAAAGTACGTAAAAGTTTGGTCTGAAACATTTCCTTGATTTTTTTTCCTTTTATTCTTCTGTGAGTTAACGGACACGTGCGCTTGTCCAAGATTTAACGGTCGAACATAAATTGAAAAATGTTGGTCAATTTTGATATTAAATATGTCATTTTGAAATGTATGGTATTATAGAAAAATATAAATGGAAAAGGTAGAGGAGATAATTTGTAACTTTTATATTTTTTGATAATTGAACAAAGAAAAAAAAAAGAAACTGGAAAAGAAGCAGCACTCCTTAAAAATTATGAAGTACTATTGACTAGGAGTGACAAACTTTTGGTGTCATACTAGATATTATCACAATAGTTTTTGCGATAATTTGTTGGTTGTCATTTTCAGTGTATCGTTAAATGTCAGTAATGACAAATTGTTTATAATTATAGTCACTAATATGTTTATGAAAAATAATTTAAGTGACAATATTAATATTTACTTTATTCACTTAATATATGTAAATTATGACAAGTTAACATTATTACTCATTATTTTGTCACTAAAAGTTGATTTCCGTGTAGTGCATTTACTAGAGTCTAGATATATAGGATTGCATGTTTCACTTTCGAGAGACCATTTCAATGTTTTTTAATTTGAAAAATCAAACGAACAAGCATTTTTATTTTTAAATAAAGGGTTACCAAACAAGTTTTTTTTTCTCTCATTAATCAAATCAATCCTCTCTTCACATTTCTCTCATATATCTAAAAAACACATTATTTTAATTTTAATATGTCACTCTATTTAACTAACACATAATCTTAATTTGACATATATTCTAACTCTACTTTATTTTCCATAATTTTTAAATAAATTATCGATTTTAACAATTTAAACTAAATTTATTCAATCTCTAAAAGTTCAAACTTCAAATAAATATACTTTTTTTTCCATATACACTAAAACCAAGAAAATCTCAAAAAAGTATTCAATTTCAAAGACAACTATCAAAAAACTCAAACAAATAGACTCACAAGATCTTTATAAGATCTTTATAATAATTAATATGCATATACTTTTGAGAATAATAATTATATTGCTATATTAGTCGCTAAAAGTATGCATGAATTTGCAGGGAAGAGCTCGTGGACGAATCGCCATATTTTCCACCACTGCTTTCTTACTTGGAAACATTTCCATCCACATATCATTTTGATCGACAACTCATTGTAAAGCATGTGAACAAGGACGGTTCAATTTTTCAGTCACCTTCAGCCACAGCATGTGCATTTTTAACCACAAAAAATGTCGAGTGCATCAAGTACCTCCAATCCCTCGTTCAAATGTTTCCTAATGGAGGTTTATTTATTATTTTATTTTTTAGTAAATTATTAAACATACTCCCTGCGTCACCTTTTTATTTATTTTTTTAGTACTTTTACGTTTAAAGCGAAATTTTATGTTAAAGTTGAAAAGGTGAAGCTTTTGTATATGTTAACATTTATGCCTTTAAAAGTAGTTGATGAGAGTAAGTGGTCTCAAATCATTACTGCAAGTGGCAGTGACTTGCGATTCTCAGAGGCGAGACTCAAGTTCGAATCCTACTGGCCGAGACACCACATTGGAGAGGATCTATACTCTTTGCACTTTTCGGTCCGAACTGTAAATACACGGTTTAATAGATAAAAAAATTTATGAGAGAGTATTTTTAAGAAAAATAAGTCCATTTTTGGGAAGATAGTGTTATTATTGAGGGACATCAAAAATAAAATATTGTTGCAAAAGTAAAGGGATAGAGGGAGTAATTAATTTGATTAGTATATATACTATATATTTAACAATTTGTGATACTATATATGTATTTTAATTTTGCAGTACCGTCAAAATATCCTATGGATGAAGAAGTAATAAAGCTTTGCATGGTTGATCACGTCCAAAGACTGGGTTTGGCCGAGCATTTTACCCAAGAGATTGACCAAATACTTGCTCGAGTTTATAGGTATAATATATTTACATTAATTTATATTTATAATATTACGAGGCTAATTTATTTTTATTTTTTTTGTTCACTAGTTTGGTTAATTAAGAAATATTGTTACGACTTTCTAATTTACATATGTAGTGAAAAGTAACATCGAATAACCATATAAGAGTTTGTCTTGATGAGATTCCTTTTTAGCTTGACTTCAGAAAGTTAGTGTTTCTCAAAAAAAAAAAAAAGACTTCAGAAAGTTAGTTCCGCTTAAGTTATCACTTGATATTTTGTCACTAAAAACTTATTTTTTATTTAAAAAGATCTAGTGTCATTTCCAACTTTTTTCTTTCAGCTAAGATCTTATAATGAAATAATTATAATGGATCATAATTTACATAACAATATTATATAGATATTTGTTTTTAGCATAAATTAATGTCTACTATGTTTATAAGCTTGAGAGGCTAACCTCTAGTCCACTATGCTTCAATAAGATTCACGAGTGAGTAGTTATTAATTTATTAACAATTTAAATGAATTGACTAATTATTTTATTTTTTATAATAATATTGTGCCTTGCTCAGAAATCAAAAGGATTACAAGTCAAACCCGAATGAGGCGAAAAACGTGTCAATAAAACTATTCAAAGACGCACTGGCTTTTCGGCTTCTTCGAATGCAAGGGCATTATGTAAATCCAGGTATACATAACCCCACTTATTGTTAATTTATAAGTATGAATATTATAAGTATAAATAGTTATATAAATAATATTAACATAGTGTCAAAATTCTTAGGTGGGGGTAGGCCCTACTCTTTTTTTTTTTTTTTTTTTCTCTTTCTTTTTTCGATAATTGGTAGGACCCTACTTAAGTATGCCATGTTTGCTATTGTATATTTGCACAATGAAACAAATCTATCATTATTTTACTAGTTTATTTTAATCGTGATGATTTTAAAAAAAATGAGCTATTTTTCTTAAAATTATTTTTTCCTTAAAATTAATTAATTTAAAAAACTAGTCAAATTGTTCGACTAACACAAAAACCGTCAGTACTTATAATTCGAGGGTTTTACCAATTGGTGAACCTCACAAAGTGACAAACTCAATTCAGATACTCGGCGATCAGGAGAGATTCTCATATAATATATAATATGTTTCTACAATGTACCTCCTTTTGATCAACACATATTATGAAAATTATTCGACATAAAATTTGAAGGATATTATAGGAACTATGTTAGAATTTATGAGATATTTATTTTCATATAATTTCTTACAAATGTCTTCTTTTTTTCTTTCTTAAAAAGTTAGATTAAAATGAGGAAATTGATTTTCTTTTGTGCAGAAAGCTTTTGTTGGTTCTTACATAATGCAGAAATCCTCACGTACATGGAAGAAAACAATGATCAATTCATTAGCGCGATGTATAGTGTATACAGAGCCACAGATTTACTATTACCAGGAGAGAATGTAATCGAACAAGCCAGAATATTTGCCAGAAAAGTGCTACAAAATTATAATTCAAGAATTAGAGATCATAATTTTGTGATTTCAAAGGGACTTCAAAATGTGGTAATGAATACAATAATATTCACCAAAAAAATATACATCGTATAGTATACATTATAATGTATTAATAACTTGATATTAAAATATCACTCTTTTGCATGCAACATTAATAAAAGTAGTCACTACATTTAGCGACAATAGATTCTGTTTTTGTCACTATAGTTTCACAAAATATAATAGGATTTATGACAATTTATCCCCTGTGATATTCATAAAGTTCAATTTACCTCTCCGTGATTAAAAAAAGAGCAATTTACCCCCCTGTGAAATTTTTTAAGAAGCAATATATCCGCTTGTGTGGAGAGTGTAACTCACTTGTCGAAATTGAGAGTGGCATGAAGGGGGGGGGGGGGGGGGTTAAATTGGCACATTATCATAACACAGGGGTAAATTGCCACATTTATCATAGAACAAGGGGGTAAAATACCACATTATCATGACAAGGGGAGGTAAAGTGCCGCATATAAAAATATCAGAGAGGCAATGTGAACTTTTATAAAATTACAGGGGGGAGGAGGTAAAGTGCAGCATATAAAAATATCAGAGAGGCAATATGAAACTTTTATAAAATTACAGGGGGGGGGGGGGGGAGGGGGTAAAGTGTTCTTTTTCAAATCACGGGAAGGTAAATTGAACTTTATAAATATCACGGGGAGTAAATTGAACATTATAAATATCACGTTGGACGGTAGAAGATTGCTTAATTATACATGTTTAGCGATAATTTAGTAACAATAATATTTATTACATTTTTTTGTCATCATATAAACATGTGTCACTAATTGTTAATTGTTTCAATTTGAAAATAATTTTCATCAATATTATGTTTATAAACTTATTATTGTAACAAAACTAAATTCATGTCATGATCCTATGACCTTTCATTTTTAGATTAATCATGAGTTGAATGTTCCATGGATTGCTCGATTGGATCGTCTTTACCATAGGATATGGATGGAAGAAAATAACAACACTTTGTGGATTGGAAAAGCATCATTCTATAGGTATATTGATTTGTATTAACACTTCCTCATAAATTAGATGCCTAAATTTAATTTAATCAATATACTAATTATTTTTCAAACTATTACTACTTGAAAATGGTTATTAGGTTATCTTGCCTCGACAACGAGAAGCTAATGCAACTTGCCGCAACAAATTATGAGTTTCGACAATCCATATATCAACATGAATTAGAAGAACTTAAAAGGTATTTTTTGTCAAAGCGATAAATATAAAAATGAGTATGTGTTACAAGTTATTTATTCAAGCGGTATTGTTGATACATTCAATTCGCTTTCATATATACAAATGCGGCTTTTTTTTTCGTTTTTCTCGTAATTACTAATAAAAAAAATTATACGTCACCAATATGTAGATGGTCCAAGAAATGGAGACTTAGTGAAATGGGATTTGGAAGAGAAAAAACTACATACACCTATTTCGCAGTCGTTGCTAGCGCTTGCCTTCCTTTCGATTCAAATATGCGGTTGGCTTTTGCCAAAGCTGCAATAATTGTCACAGTTTCCGACGATTTCTATGATATGGAAGGTTCTTCAAGTGAGTTGGAAGATCTGACAAATGCGATTAAAAGGTATTTATCAGTGTTATGACTTGTTAATTGTATATAACAAAAATATATTCTTATATTCTTATATTAAAATACATCATCACAGATGGGATTGTAAAGGATTAAAAGGTCATGGGAAGATAATCTTTGATGCCCTTGATGATTTTGTAAATTACATTGCATCAGAGTACCACCCACTAGAGGAAAACAGAGCAGTAGCACTATTGCGACACTTGGTAAGTACAACCGTCACAAATGACTCAATTCTAAACACTAAACCCTTTCGTCACTAAATTGAAAGGAACAACCTATTTGCTAAATTTGTGGTAACTTGACTTCTATTCTTAATTTTGATGTATTATATCATTATTTTAAAGATTAAAAGTGAGCATTTATGTTATGTATGTTTCTTAAGTCGAGTGTTCCTACTCATGGATCGAAATTTCCATCTTTAACATTCAAAACATAAAAGTTTTAGTTTTTTAATCAATGAAAACAAAAATAAGATGTATTTTCGAAACTCTATATTTGCCTTGTAACTTCATTTTCTCTTAATTTAGTAAATTTTTTCATAATTTAGCAACATTTCAAGAAACTTTTTGAAAAGTTTCCAATATTCAGTTAACTGAAATATATATCGAAAAGGAAACTTTGATCCATGGTCCTACTGTACCTTGTGTATGACCATGAACGAGGTGATACTTCTTATAATTTGAATATTCTCGTGATTGTTATATTTGTTTTTTCTTAAAGTGGAGCGAAACCTTCTTTGCATGGATGGTGGAGAAAACATGGAGCGAGTCAGGGTACGTACCCTCCATGGATGAGTACCTTGAAACCGGAATGGTATCTATAGCGGCGCACACAATCGTTCTTCCGGCTACAAGTTTCTTGAGCCAAAGCTCCAAAAATGGAACTCTCAAGCCTTTTGAATATCATCACATCACCAAATTGCTTATGATTATCACTCGGTTATTAAACGACACCCAAAGTTATCAAGTAAACAACTTTTCAAGACCCTTTTTCTCTTTTCACTTATTAGTATTGATTTACTGAAAGTCCATCTTTTGTTGAAACTACAGAAAGAACTAGCAGATGGGAAAATGAATATTGTCATGCTCTACTTGAATCAAAACCCAAACATTGGCATCGAAGATTCAATAGCTTATGTGAAAGAGATTTTGGAAGTGAAAAGGAAGGAGTTCTTGGAACACGTTTTCACGGATGGACTCAATAACGATATTCCTAAATCGTGCAAGGAAATTCATCTATCTTGCATGAAGGCTTTCCAAATGTTCTTCAATTCTGAAAACTTATTTGACTCGGATACTGCACTTGTTGATGATATAAAGAAAACCATTTACCTTCCTATTCGCCAAAAAACGAAATCCAAATCCGAACCATTGTTGAAACCTTCACCATCTGTTCCTCACAATAAGCAGAAGAAAGAAATATACAAATCATTTCATCCAATCTTGAAAATTCAAGGCAGCACAAGTTCAATCAAACAAAGATCTCTCAAGAATTTTCCTGCATTTTCTAGAGGTGGAAAATTGATTATTCCAGCGACAATGAATATGCGTTTCATCTGATTATCTGCTGGATCTTTAAGATTCATTAAGTTTTACTTATGTTAAATTAAAACCATCATGAAATTTACATATTTTGTATTTCCCAATTGTAGTTGTATTCACCTTTTCCTACAGATGAATCAATATAAAGTGTGTTTTTATTTAGGCTTTTGCAACAGAAACAGTACAAACTGCAAAAAGGGAGAATTTGTTTTTATCTGAAAGCCATCACTTTCTTTACATCCACCATATTTAACGTTTACGGTAGACTCGAGTCGAAACAGCAAAATTTTCATCTCTGTGAAGGTAGAGGTTCCCCTGAAAGAAACGACGCAAAGAACGCAAGAGAAGCACTTGGTTTGAATATAGGCACAGCATGACCTGCTCCTCTAAATGTCGCAAATGTAAGACCGTAGTACTCTTGAAGCCATCCACCAACCTAGGATAAACAAAAATCGTCTTCTATAAGCAAATGATCCGTCCACATGTTCGATTCTTATTGGTAATTATATTGTATCATCAGATTATTACCTGTTTCTCATGGTACCAAGGTCTCCATGCTTTCTTGATTGGTAGCCCCAAAGAGCTTAAACTGTATCTTGTGGACAATACCGGAACTCTTCCATCTGTATCTCCACTGCCATTCAACAAATTTTATACACGTCGATGATCCTCCGAGAATTTAGGCCTTTATCGAATAAAAACAAAATATACGACTTAGAAACGAGTACCTGTAGACCCATATTCTGAGTCCTGCAGCTATGAGCTTCTTATATATGGGAAGAACAGATCCCTTTGAATCTGACCATCCATTAAAGACTGTCATACTGCATAGAGTAGAGTTGATTAAAACTGTGAAGATTAAATATTCTTTTTCTTTACCTATGGAGAAAGAAATGCAAAATTGCAAATTAAATCGAGAAAATCGCTTTACTTGCAAATGGTCCAGTTCTTGGAATAAGTCCCATCGGTAACGTGGAGGGCCTTCTGAACATCGACTCGATTGTAATATGATTTCGCATAGTCATCCAGGCACGGATCATACCCGCCCATGACCCTTGGCATCTATAGTAAGAAAAAGAACGGTCTTAAAGGTGTTCCGTTGACTCGATTCATTTAACAAACCGAAAAACTATGGAATACCATTTTTGATGAGCTTTTGGCTGTGACTAGAGTTGATTTGTCGTCCGAACCAGATGAATTACCTATGCAAACTGATGTATAAAGACTATAGATATCTATCTCTTTATATTGGCTAAGTAATTCTTCCACTGCACCAGAACATACTGTATTACTCCACGTATCATCGCTATAGAAATCACAGGAATCGATAATAGTTTTGTGGGTTTCGTCCGAAACAACAGCATGGCTCCATGCATAATCCACCATGCCTTTCCAGTCCTCTGCATCATTTGTTTCAGGATTTCCCAGCTGCGATAAATTTATAAATATCGAAGATTTTTTTGGTGAAAATAACTATACATTGAATGATCAAGTACTATACCAGTATGCCTCTAAGGTCAATGAATAAAGAGGTATTTACGTTCTTGTCGTGAATAAGTTCGGCTAGCTCGGGAACATATTTCCCTGAATAAACAAATTAGAAAGATTAGAGCAAACTAAATTTTACAAGTTGGACGTCTGAAAAAAGGGATGATCGTTTACGTAATTCGTAATATATTACCTGCATAGCTCTCGCCTGCAATATAAAATTTCCGAGTACGGTATAACGGAAACTTGAGATACCATTTGTGCAAGAAAGCATAAGCATCATTTGCTGGTAAGAATATTGCAATATTAAGGCACATAATGCAAATAACTATTTTATGAATATGGTCACTAAAAAATATAGTACTACTTACCTGTAAAGTCATCTCCAAGATTATCATAATCAGCACTAGTATTTGAATATGAAAAGCCAACACCAATTGGAGATTCCAAGAACAATAAGTTGGCTTCTGTATCATTACACACAATAGATAATGGTTTAAAATATTGTATAATGTATAGTAAAAAAGGACGATAATGTATAAATCAAACCCGTGTTCCACGAGAAAGAATTAAATTTCAAGCTGCGTTCATCATTGTCTAGAAGAAACGGTCCAATCTCTTGCGTTGCTCCGTATCCCACAGAAGAACAACCGGGGCCTATAACATAGAGTAGCTTGTTACCTTATCGAAAATCAGAACTTAAAAATTAGTATAATAATAGGACTAAGTTGGAAAAGGGGAAAAGTGATATGTCCACTAAGTTAAATGTAGAGATAAAAGGAAACCACATTGAAAAGTATGGGGTTGTGTAAGTTTACATTTCTATAATTCTTACCTCCATTTAGCCATAGTACTAAAGGTTTTTCGTCAGCAAAGGTCGTGGCTTCGTAAAACCAGTAAAAAAGTGATCTTTCGTTCTTTTCATTTACCGTGACATATCCAGCATAATGTCGGAAATCTACACGGGGTTGGCCGGGAAGACTAGTCACAAGATCCTCACCGGCTCCAAAATTAGATTCATTATCATTATTAGACCATTTCCGATTTCTAGCATTTGTGAATGGTTCGTTAAAAGCCAAAAGCAGAGAGAAGACAAATAGCTCTTTTAGTACAAGATGCATTGCAATCCAAGATACAGAGATGGTTTATGCAAAGACCCCAAGCATGTTTATTTATAGTTGTAGATAAGTAGTTTTACTTAGCAAGAGTCTAAATCATAGAATTGTCTTTAGTGCAGATATGGTCCTAATTAATTTGGTCGGCGACTCTATGACATCTAACATATTAGAGATCAACTAGTGGCCCTCCATTATAAATAATATGGATTAACTCTAAACTTTAATTAACATGTTTAAAATGACTGTCTTTGAGTTGCATTTAGCAAATTAAAAGTACTCCTAGACAGAAGGCATCATTGGTTAATCTTTTCATATGTACGCGAAAGAAGCAAACAGTCAAAGAAAGCTATATTACCATTCTTTTGTTGGAATATGACATCATTGTTCAAATCAAAAGTACTGGCTTTGTTGTGACATCAAGTTATTATGGATAAGATTTGAAGAGCATATACTGTTTTCCCATATTGAACATGTACCTATTAAAAGTCTTTTTATGTTGTAGAAGTAAAAAGTGGAAATATATAAGAGTATATATTCCAAATTGGTGGTGTTTAAACTATGCAGATAAAAGTTGACCTATTCTTTGGAATATCATCATGAAAAGGAAGAAAGAAATCGGTTTGTGACGAACCTTATGCAGCTGTGACCTTTTCCTGCTGATGGAAATCAATTATTGCAATGGCCAACTTAGTTGTGAATTATGACTTGGATCTCAACTTTGTTTAGTTGATTATCTACAAGAAACAAACAAATCCAAGATCAATATGTCAATTTATTGACAATATAAATTGGATTATGAATAATGAAATCAAACTTCTTCTAAGATCTTCTCTTATGTTTTGATCATATAATAGTGGGATTGACATGCATTCCAGTAAATCCAATCCATCGTAGCTAAGCGACGAGACATGGTATTTATTAGCAAATTTAATTTAAAATTTACGTGCTGCCGACAGATTGCTCTATCAGTCAGTAGTTGATGCTTCTAATAGGCAAAATCGGTAACAGAAAGAAAGAAGTTAAGCAAACTAAGTGGTTCATTTCGGTAGGTGTGAATTCAGAATCACTAACGTCTTCCACGATAAAATTATCTAGAAATAGGCATGATCTTTTAAAATAATATGAGAGCATGATATCTTAATTTTCTAAATATAGAAAACTCGGTGCTTGGCGACAATCAAATCAAGCTCGGTGGAGGCTGAGGTCGATAAGCACATTATCATTTACTAGGATTCTACTTCAATGATAAAATTCATTCTCTCATATATTTGTGCAGATAATTCTTGCTCGGATTAGTTAACTTCGAGTAAATATTTCGGATAGTTCATATTCAGGAGAAGATAATATCATTTTATGTCACAAACTTTTTTCCTTATCTTCTATGTCACAAACAATCTTCCAAGTTCTACGACAAACATAAGCTTTACAGAATCTGATGAATTTTCCTCAAGAGTTCAAAAAATGAGATATATTTAACAGTACGGGGCTAAACAACCTGACACGAGAACATTGTACGAAAAATTGAAACAAAACTAAGAATTTGACACCATATACTCACATAGGCCATAAATCTTTTCAATGACGGATAAATCTTGTATATGAAAGTTTCCGAATTTGTAAGTGCATATGCAATACTATTCTAAAGAGTCGAAACTAAGTGCCTAGAGCAATAATATTTGACTAAATGCATTTTCAAAAACCAAATGAATGCTAGGAGATAAAAAGCAACATGCACTATGTATTAAAGTTGTTGAAGAAGTTGATTCATATAACCCTTTCTGCCAACATAAAAAGTTAAAGTGCTAGGAGCCATTCATCGAGAGTTGACTCATAATTTCATTAAGAAAAGACTGCATATCAAAAACGTTGATCAAGAGATCGAATCGGTTAACTAAAAATATATTCAGGTACTGATAAAACCAATTCTTGAAGTGCTTGTGTTAGGCCTATAATTCATTACCTTTTTTCTGTATCCATGGGGCAATCTTTGGTTAATATCTTATTGTTTTTATTCATAATGTTGGTAGGTAGTAAAAGAAAGTGCAGGACACCAATCCTGACCTTCTTTTGTGTCAAATTCCATCCTAACTTCCAATAGAATTTTACTTGCAATCCAAAAAAAAGAAGATCATACTAGACCAAAATGCTACTTTTATAAAGGCCTAATCCCACTTCAAAAAAAATAATAGCACATTGTGCATATTTAGATTAGTTTCCTATCCATCAAACTTAAGCTATGAAAATCTTCCATGTGTATCCTTAACATCAAGTGTAATATATGAAGAATAGAGCAAAAGTGCAAAACCTTTTAGTTGTTGTTTAACTAACTTTTTGACGTTTCTCAGAAGATAGTTCAACGTTGACCGCTAGAACATGCTGTCAAGATATATGTTCTATTGCTTTATCCTTTCGCTTTATGACCTGTGGAAGAAAAGGATAACTTCAAGATATGCATCTTCGGATATTATGTTACAAAACAACATAACCAAAGTTAATACTAAATACTTGATTCAAAAACTACACCACACCCAGCCCCATCAAGCCATCCTATCCCTCCACGTGGAATCATCTGCATGGTCCATGGCTATGGCAATGACATCAGCTGGTCTTTTAAGGCACCTCAATCTTCCTTGCACAAAATGGGTTTTCCTGTTTTGCCCTTGACTTGAAGGCCATGGCCACTCACAAGGCCTCAAAGCCTATGTCCCCAACGTTGACCTTGTCGTTGACAATTGTACCCCATTCTTTAACTCAATTTCAACCCAAGATCCAAACTTTCAACACCTTCCAAGATTCTTGCTAGGCGGGTTAATGGGGGTGGTGCAATTTGTTTGATGATCCATTTCAAGAAACCAGATTTGTCCAAAGGTGCAATCTTGATAACACCCATGTGCTCAAAATGGGTCTGGTTAATGATCCAGAAGTGAGCAGAGAATTGTATGAATTAGCTAAGAGTCAGGACAAGAGTATCAAGATTTATGAAGAGATGATGCATGGTTTGGTTGGGGAGACTGACGAAAATTTTGCGATTGTTCGTAGGGATATATTGAAGTGATTAAATTCAGTTTCAATTTATGTTAGAAAACATTGTTCAAATATATTTTCCAGGACTCAACAATCTGTCCTTATTTTTTATTGTTGTCGACTGTTTTCTAGGAACTACTAGAATGTGTTCTGCTCCAGTTTCAGATCATGATCATACTTGGTTGTCTAAACATGTTAAGACAGATCTATCTTCTGCTAAAATCATCTTCCATGTGTTCTATTCTCAGTCAAAAGTGCATCCTTAAATCGAATGTACGTAATATTTGAAGATGAGAGCAAAAGTGCAATACCTTTTAGTTGTGGTTTAACTGGCTTTTTGACGTTTCCCGGAATATAGTTCAACATTAATTGGCCACTAGAATGTGTTGCCAAGATACACATTCTTTTGTTTTATCCTTTTCTTTTTTCAGATGAATTTGTACCTTTATGACCTGAGGGAAAAAAGGATAACTTCAGAATGTTATTACTATACACTTTGATTCACAAATCTTTTCATTCAAACATAAGAAAATTTAGGTAAAAAATACAACTTGTTAAAACATCGTCTAAAATACAATTTGCTACGCCCCCCCCCCCCCCCCCCCCCCCAAAAACGAACATCGTCTAGGTCTGCCCCTGGATAAAGATCAATAGTTCTTGTCGCATTAACCAATATGATCTTATTCGTTATTGATTGTGAAGCTAACTTGCATGCACCTTTTTTTATTTAGGCGCAAAGGGTTTATTTAAAAAAATATTTTCTATGGTGTGTTCAATTAGATTGCTTTGGCACACTTCAACAAAGTTATCGGGTCACTTGAGACCATACAAGCCTAAGAAAGAGGTCATTCACTATGAAATTAAGGATGGAGCATTTATGTGCAAAAATGAGGTTGAGAAATTTATTTTATTTGATTTTTGTACTAATGTATCTTTATTAATGAGTTGTCTTTTATTTAACTTTTGTTGTCGTTGGTTTGAAGCATTTGTAGAGTGACGATATTGTTGTTGACCACAAAACTGGCTTTCATGGAATATTCGTGGCTACCCTCTGAGGTAGCCATCATCCGCCATGTTAGGGGGTTATAGGGACAATTTTTATACAATATTATCCCTAAAAGTGACCTAACATGACAGATGGTGGCAACCCTGAGGGTAGCCACGAATATTCCGGCTTTCTTATATTGGAAAATTCTTCACAAGTAAAAATAAAGAATTATACAAAATATTATTAATGTTTTCTAGTTTGCCATTAGTGTTTTGATTTTGTACTGATGGAATATGAGAATAGAATTGTAAGTGTTTGCTAGTATAATTAAAAATCAATAGTAGTTTAATTGATTCTTACACTCTTTATTAGGAAAATCCCTTACGTAGAAAGCTATTTGTGGTTATTAATTTTAGTTTTTCTGGTGATTTTAGGTTGGAACAAGTAACCGAGTTGTCTTTTAGCAAGTAAATAGAAATATTTGGAACGCAACGACTGGTGTGTTTGTGTTTTGAGGAAAATTCTTGTTGGCTTGACCAAACTCATTCAATCATCAAGCAAGTGTATTGCATTCGCTTTGTGATTGGTCACTCTCCTGGGAGTTACATCCAATCACAAAGCAAGTGTATTGCACTTACTTTTTAGTTACTTTGGGTTTGGCCAAACTCGATTTGGGTAAGAATTTCCCGTGTTTTGAACGTCATTTAATATCTTTGTCATATGTTTATTGATTTTCGTTTAAGGCCATCTCCAGCCGAAGCAGGCAATAGCCCTTTCATACCTGCCTATCTGTCTTGACTAGTCTGTCATCTTCAACGGAACCAACAATCCAAAATATTTAATTCAATTTCAAACTTTCTCCACTCTCACTTAACAATACCAATAACAATAATAAAATTATAATTATTATCGGCAATAATAATAATAATAAAAATAATTAATGAAAAACAACAACAATTATTATTAGTGGAAAACATAAGTTGTAATAATAATAAGTTTTGTTAAGTCATAGTTATATAACAATATCTATATTTTCTTAAAACTAAGTCGTAGTTTATCAAAATAAACCCAATTATTTTACAAACACACATATATTTTAATTTATTTAAAAAAACGTGACCAATTACATAAATTTGACTATTTTTCAAAAAAATTTACACAAAATTTTTGAGAATTTTTACACACATATACATGTTTTTTTCAAAAAAAAAGTGACCAACACATTTTAAATTGTATTTTAATTAAAAATTAAAAAAAATATAGGGTGACGCCAAATGGCGACCACCAATTGGCCAGGCCTTGTTTGCCCGGAGGCAGGCAGGCAGGCAACCATTGCAGGCCTGCCTGCCTAGATGCCCCCGGTTGCCCTCATGCTCTCTTGTCCTTCGAAAAAGTTTCCATCTCCAGCCGACGATCCCCCTATGCCTGCCTCCCCCCTTCGGCTGGAGATGACCTAAGTATATGGATTAACATGAATCAAACTATATGTGGTTTGAATTGACAAATGATAGTTCCGATGTTTTTGACGTTTTGATCAACGACTTAATAATGTAGATGAGATATGAAAATATAATCTTTAATATTTTCTCAGATAATAATTAGTCAATTGTATTTTTACTTCACACACCTTATTAGGAAAATTCCTATACATATAAAATTGTTTGCAGTGATTTAATTATCAATTTAATATTTTGTTGATTTTAGGTCGAGAAAAGTAGCCGAGTTGTCTTTTAACATGCAGTATTTTGAGAAAGTTATAACAAAACACGACTGGGACAAGGCGGAGAAGTACATGCATGGGTTTGATGATGATAACAATCATTCAAAACAAAGATCTTTTAAACCCAAAAGAAAAAATACCTAGAAGCCCTCGATGGGTTGTTTGTGTTTTGAACAAAATTTAATATTTTCATCAATTTTTATTTATTTTCATTTACTTGTAACATGAATCAAATTCAATATTATGTGGTTTAATTTCAGAAATGATAGTTCAAAAGAAAAGTCGTTGACAAGATAAGAAAAAAACGGTAGAACAAGAGACATTTAGATTTACCTTTTTCCTTATAACTAAATTCGCGAGAGGTTTCACGAATGAAGCTCTAACTTTTTCAACAGCATAGCAGTAACATATAGGTTCAAATTGGGGGAAAATGCATATTACTATCCTGTGTTTTTTAAAACCTGCAAAAAACTATCCTGTAAAATTTATTTTGCACCAGACTTTCTTGTATTTTCAAAAACCCTGCAGATTTCACCCATTCTCCGTTAATCATTGACACCGTTAATTTTTAATTGACTTGCCTAAATTACCCCTCATATATTAATAAAAGATTATATTTTTATTAACAGAGAAAATACATATTACTACCCTGTGGATATCAAAAACCTGCAAAAAACTACCCTGTGAATTTTTTTTTTTGCACCAAACTTTCTTATATTTTCAAAAACCTTGCAAATTACACTCATTCTCCGTTAATCATTGACGGAGGGAGACGGAATGAGTGTAATTCGCCGAGTTTTTGAAAACACAAGGAGGTCTGGTGCAAAAAAAATCTTCATAAGGTAATTTTTTGCAGATTTCTGATATCACAGGATAGTAATATACATTCTCCCCGTTCAAATAGTATAGACCCAGTTATTTAAATTTGCTTTTGTTCTAGGAAGTTGATCTGAAGCATTGTTTCGTTCAATTTTGTTTTGATTTTGTTCTAAGTTCGAATATTGTGTTGACGTATATGATCGAAAACCCATACTGTGTAGACCCATAAAACATATCACATGGAGTTCAATTTGCCAAAAACCTGATAATTTCATATAGTAACTATAATAAAATGTTGAGATAAATCTTAGGTCACAGGAAACAAGACGCTTGTATTATACTTAATAGACATTATTTTCATTATCTATTAGGCCTAAAACCATAGTCAAATCATATATCACAAAATTAGGACACTTCCAAGTAATGAAAGACACAAATGCCACTGCATGCAAAAACTGTACAGAGTCTATAGACCATATGTAACAGTCATAGAACATATATATCAACAGCAAAAGATATCAAATGTAACCTTACAGAACCTTAGCTAAAGGGTGACATTAATAGCTCGGATGTTGTCTGATACCTCCATACCAAATTCAGCCTCCACAGCTTCCCTATCAAAGCACGTAAACAAATTAAGAAAATAATCGGGTGATTTATTGTCGAAGTAGAAACAAGTAGGTCTTACTTGAACGCTTTATGAATTTCCTTGTTTTCTGGATCCAAGTTTAGAGCCTTAGAGAAAGCCTCAGAAGCCATTGAGTAATCCTTCACGCAAACAAAAATTGGTTTTGGTTTCAGCCGAGAACTTCATTAATTCACATTTTTAAGTGTTACTGAAGTTGATTTAATCAGTCATACATACTTTAAGCAGTGTCCAAGCTGCACCTACTCTGTAATGCGCCTTTGGCCACTTGGGCCTCAATTCGACACAAGCTTCAGCATCACATAAAGCACTATTACCAACATTCAAGCATGCCCAACATAAGCTTCTATTCGATAGAACTATGGCATCCTTAGGAAAAAGAAAAAGTGCCTACAATGCAAAACCCAAGCAGAACATAAAGATAAATATGTCAGAATTGGTATATTGACATACATACATACATACATCAAACCACAAGCTAAGTTATATAATCACCTCATCTATAATATAAAAGACAAAAGAATGATCAAATTTTAGAAAAAATTTAGTCAAAAAATGCACTTTGAAATTTAAATCACAGCATTAGATTACCTGGGTATAGCAAGAGACTGCATTCACGTAATCCTTCTTCTTAAATGCTTCTTCTCCCCTCTTTTTGAGCAACTGAAAGTTCTCCTTCCTTTTCAGCTCTCCCTTAAAAGGATTATAGGATGTAAGAAACAAGATTTAAATTGACCACAATCACCATATTTACCAAGTCAATTTTTCCAAGATACATGGGGAAGAGGAACAATAAAAAATACTACTCACTATAACGAGAAAACATAAGAGATTCAACAAACTATAAAAACATTAACAATAACACCACCTGTTCTTTGCCCATTTTGGAGTGAATGTAATCAATAATTCCAGCGATGCTCCAGTCAGGGACTGATGGAATTTGAGAAGTTAAAGGAAACAAAAGTTCTATCCCTGCAAGGTTACATGACAAGACTGCATGCTCTAGTGGAGTCCAACCGGCCTGCAATTTGTCATTACATACTATTAAGTTCAACTAATTTGAGAGGCAAAGTTCAACTCTCAACTCTTCAAGGACACATGAAAAATCAAATAATACATTCATTTGAAAAATGACATAACTTCATGCGTTTCACCACTATATTCACTAGCCTAACTCAGAAAAAGTAACTGAAATACCAAATGCAAATTAAATTATTCGTCAAAATTCAGCATACACTTGAAACTCACGAGGTCAACTCCATTAGGATTAGCCCCGGCATTCAACAGAACCTTCATATGTTGAGTTTGATCTATTATGGCTGCATGAGCTAAGGGAGGCAAACCACATGAACTAATGTTTGGATCAGCTCCAGCCTGGAAAGGAAAAAAGAAAACAAAGAGAAAGGTGGATAGAGGAGGAGAAAATGCAAGCATAAGTTGGGTATGTCCAGACTCCAGACGCGTTAAGAAGTTTGAAGGATGGTCAAATTAGAAATACAATACAATAGTTCTAATCTCCACCTTGAGTCATCAGTCATGTATTATTCTTTAACTAGGTTGTTCATCATATTGCAAAATAATCCAAATAAGAGATATTATAGAATAAATGCTAACACCCAAAGTTGAATTAGAGAACAGAAAAGACCATACAAGGTATACGCAATATCACTCAAATTAAAGAAAATCAACACTAGGGCCATCACATGAACATATTATCAAAATATCGGTCCTTGTGATCAAAATTCCATTATCGTTGTTGAAACCGAATTGCGTTTGTCGTGAAATTCACTACATCACATATTTAAATGTACTGTTACGGCAAGAAACAATGGTTATTGCATTAATCAATTCAACTAAAAGAACAGAAAGACAATTCAAAGGTCACCAACAGCAATAAAAATAACAAATGGTTGCCAAGCATAGAATAAACTATCACCTTAAGCAGCAGTTCAAGGCATTCAGTTGAATGAGCTCTGACTGACAGCATCAGTGGACTAATAGAAATTTGTGAAGCTGAATTTGGCTGGGATAAAAAAGACCATGAATCAATTAATCAAATTCATAATGCAATACAGAGCCTCACTAACTAATGGAAAAACAAATTTATACCAACAGCTAGCTTTATATGTTTCTCATGTTTCTCCTATTAATGTCAGCTAATAAAATTCTAAACCACTCATGCATACGGTATTGAGGAAGCCTACATGTGAAGAAACATTAACTCAAGAGCATATGTATACTAACGAAAGATTTTCGCTGTCATGGTCTGTACTCAATTATCTTCAACAACTAACACAACACACAGGAAAAGAAAAACAGCAAACTATCACATTACGATGCAAAATGTGGAAGTTGGTTCAACTTATTTGCCTGCAATATAAAGGAAGAACAAGATTGACCAAACAATTATTTCGGAAATTCAGGACTCTAGCCACACAAATATGATGTTGCTTACATTAGCACTATTGTCCAACAACATCCTAACAGCTTCAATCTTCCCATAATGTGCAGCAGCTTGTAGAGGCGTCCCATATTCATAAAGAGCCTCAACGTCAGCCCCCTGCGAGATCAATAACTGCATAAACCTCTTGTCTCCTATAAAATGTCAAATTGACACAAATTGTTAGAACAATAGTATAATCAAGAATCAAGCAAGTTCCAAAAACAATAAGCAGCAGAACGAAGTCAAATAGAGATAACTGAGTGCATAATATACCTTTCTCAGAAGCATAATGCAGTGGTGTCATCCCCTTAAAATCACTCTCATTAGCATTTGCACCATTTTGGGTGAGATACGTTGCAGTAGGGAGGTGCCTCCCCTTGATAGCTAGAAACAAAGGAGTATCACCTGTACAATTAACGATGAGAGGCCATTACCAAGGCATTCAACATATTAGTCTGGCCTCTGAGAAAAGGGCAAAATATTAAAGAATAAACAGGAGCTAAATGCAAAAACACCCCTTGTACTTTGCATAACTATAAAGAATAAACGGTGTTTTTTTATTTCCAAAAAAACTCATTTGAAATCCCATCATAAATCATAGGGAGGTTTTTGACAATTTTTAAGTGAATAGGGGGTTACTGCCAATTTTCAAAGATGGGGGATATTGATAATTTTTAGGTTAAAAGGGGTGTTTTTGCATTCTTTTGGTGGGGTATAATTGTCATTTAGGCTTGGGAAGTTTTTCTTTTTGTAGTTAGGCAAAAGCACATGGAGTTTTTTTACATTTCACTCCAGTAAAACAGAGATATACAGCAATAATTTTCCACTTAAACATCAGTAGATAAAAAATTGATGGTACAAAAGCAAAGAATACACAACAATAGGTGTAATTGTGTGAATACCTTTTTTAGTTTTAACATTGATAGTCACTTTGACATTCTGAATCAAATAATTGCATATCTGAATATTTCCAGCTGCAGCTGCATGATGAAGCGCTGTTAGTCCTTCACAATCCTTAACCCTCTTGCATTTTTCCAGAAACCCTAGGACATCACCAGCCGCTAACTCTGAAATTATACGAAAATAAAATTTCAAATAAACATAATCTCATAAAATTGTTCCATAAACAAAATCAAATTCACCACAAATCAGAAAATTACGCTTCAGGAGTTGAAGATTTCCACTAGCAGCGGCCTCGAGAATTAAAATATCTGCTGTAGCAAGTTAGAAAAAAGTACTCACAAATTCATGTATTTAAATGAAAAATCAACGCAAAGAGGAATAAAAAAAAAGCATACATATCTAAGTATAATAAATGAACCTGAAGGAGTATCCATGCCTCTTCAGTTATTTGAAAGGGAGAGTAAACTGAATATGAACACAGAGAAATTCTCTTCGCATTTTAATATTGTGACGAGTAAGGTCTGTTTGTTGAACTAGATTTTTTATGAGATACAAATTAAATTTCAAATTGCAATTAAGCGAAATCAAGCAAACATGGTCTTTTTATTCAGAAAGATTTGATTGATAGCTTGACAGGGCACGAGGAAAGGGCGCGAAAGTAGAGAAGGTGGGTCCCAGAGAATGCGGTAGAAATATGGTTGTGAAAATCAGAAAATATTTTATCAGATAAATTAAAATATAAATTTATCTAAGTGTTTTAATTTTTATTTGACTAACATGGACCCAATATTTAAATTATTCGACTTGTATTCGCCAACCTAGTCTTGACCTTCTATCAGCGGAAGTAAAATGTGAAAGTAGTTTTTGTTTGCAATCAAATTTGCTCGTGCTCACAGCTCAATCTTGGAATAATATTGATGTTGTATAAAAATGTTCGGGACAAAGATGGAATAAGCCCTTCAATTTTTAACAACATCACAATAATAAAATAAGGTCTACACACTTATATCGAGAGAAAATTTGTATAGTAATTGTAATAGAGAATCCACTTCAGTTCCTTCTGTTCGGAAATAGGGCGACCTATTTATAGGTACGTACAAGGGTATAATAGTCTTTTCAGGAAAGACGTTACAAATAATAAATACAAAGACGTTACAGACGTTACGAGAGTTTATTATAAAGACGTTACTAACGTTACAAGATATAAATAACAAAGACGTTACAAATCTCTTATTTATGCAACTTAGTGTAATCTCTTAATTGTCCTAGGTACAAAACTTGGACACATCATATTGCCCCCCAGTTTCGGGAATAATTACGCGAGCGTTTATTGTCGAAACTTGATTCAAGTATCTGAGCATTGTAGCTACGAACATTATACCTCCATATGTGATAAATAAGCATGTAACACTGCCTCGTTAAAATCTTGCCAAGAAAAACCCATTGGGACAAAAACTTGAACGAAGGAAAAAGAGTACAGTGCTTAGACACGCTCCCCTTGTAAATTTGGTGAAGAGTAGGGATGATTCTTTTCTTTAGTTGCACTTTCTTATATGGAGTAAATATTCTTCTTTGAGATATCTGTTTGTCAAAAGTTGCCTCCCAAAGCCATAATTGCATGTAAAACACAAATTTGTGTAGTCAAATATTATCACTTGAAAGTAAATGTAGTAAAAATAAATATAGATTTCAGCCACAAAGGTAACTTGATTCACGTTGTTTAATGCTTTGACTTTGACAGTATTCTACCTTCGTAGTCGTTGCTATCTTCTTTTTTTCTTTCTTTATTTTTTTTTGTTTGGTGTCGAGAGACGACCGGACTACCCCTTTTGATCGCTGAAGGATGACCAATTTACCCCCTAGCATTTTGCGGAGGGTTGATCGATTTACCCTTTTTTGATCTCTAGAGATGACCGATTTACCCTCGATCGTTTAGGGATGACCGATTTACCCTTTTTTTATCGTTGAGCAATGATCGATTTACCCTTTACTTTTTTAGGGATGATCAATTTACCCTTTTTGATCGCGAAGAGACCATCGGTTTACCGTTTGTAGTTTTAGAGATTCATTTATTATTGGTTTCATGCGTCCGTAAGTAAATGATTCACTAAACTTTTAACTGAAAGACATAAAATATAAATTTTACCTCCTTTTTGTAGCTATGCAATCTTGAGATATTTCAGGGTCAACTTTGTAATTCTCACTAATTTTTTAGGTTACTCTGCAATTTCTGTCATCTTCTGGGTCAAGTGTGCATTTTTGAGAGACTTGCAAAATTAACCAATTGGCTTCCACGAGAATTGCTGGTTTGGGGAGCACACTTGGTAATATGATTTGCAAATCAAGTTTATTTAGACTAGACAGTAGAGTTTTGCTGAAGAAAATGAATCTACGCAAAGGCTCAAGGATAAAATTAGTTGATACTGCATAGAGTATCATGATCGGTGGCTCTGAGACATTTTTTTTAAAGTTTCTCTCATTATATGTACAGATCAAACGTTTCCCACAGACGGCGCCAATTATGATGTTGTATAAAAATGTTCGGGACAAAGGTGGAATAAGCCCTTCAATTTTTAACAACATCACATTAAAAATTGAAGGGCTTATTTTGTTTGGTGTCGAGAGACGACCGAACTACCCCTTTTGATCGCTGAAGGATGACCAATTTACCCCCTAGCATTTTGCGGAGGGTTGATCGATTTACCCTTTTTTGATCTCTAGAGATGACCGATTTACCCTCGATCGTTTAGGGATGACCGATTTACCCTTTTTTGATCGTTGAGCAATGATCGATTTACCCTTTACTTTTTTAGGGATGATCAATTTACCATTTTTGATCGCGAAGAGACCATCGGTTTACCGTTTGTAGTTTTAGAGATTCATTTATTATTGGTTTCATGCGTCCGTAAGTAAATGATTCACTAAACTCTTAACTGAAAGATATAAAATATAAATTTTACCTCCTTTTTGTAGCTATGCAATCTTGAGATATTTCAGGGTCAACTTTGTAATTCTCACTAATTTTTTAGGTTACTCTGCAATTTCTGTCATCTTCTGGGTCAAGTTGCATTTTTGAGAGACTTGCAAAATTAACCAATTGGCTTCCACGAGAATTGCTGGTTTGGGGAGCACACTTGGTAATATGATTTGCAAATCAAGTTTATTTAGACTAGACAGTAGAGTTTTGCTGAGGAAAATGAATCTACGCAAAGGCTCAAGGATAAAATTAGTTGATACTGCATAGAGTATCATGATCGGTGGCTCTGAGACATTTTTTTTAAAGTTTCTCTCATTATATGTACAGATCAAACGTTTCCCACAGACGGCGCCAATTATGATGTTGTGTTGTATAAAAATTTTCGGGACAAAGGTGGAATAAGCCCTTCAATTTTTAATGTGATGTTATTATAGATCGAAGGGCTTATTTCATTTTTGCCTTGAACATTTTTATACAACATCAAATATCATCTTGGAGGGTGACTCGAGTGTTATCATAGTAACTATTAATGGAGATACGACTTTATTTGCGGACTATGAGAACGTTATTTCGAACCTACAATCAGTTATAACTAGTTTTGGTCTTTTTCAAACGAAGCATATTGTAGAGATGGGGATCAAGCAGCGGTCCAACTTTTTAAGAATTCTTATGTGTCTAGTGTTTTTACCTACTTTCATTCTGAACACTGTAATCTTAAATTTTTCTAGTTGAATGAAAGATTGACATGGTTCTCTAAAAAAATGTAAAACATCGTTTAAATCTTTGTTTGATCTGAATTTTGAGCACACTGAGGAGATATGATATAAATTTATATCTTAATGGCCTTTCTTTGTTTGAATAACGTTTGAAAATTTATCAATAACTGTGGGTTTGTGTGGATGGGTTTTGGCTCGGTCTCGCGGGTTTCGCGAGACCGAGCCAAAGCCCTTTCAAATGAGTTTTCGCCAAAACCTATAAAACCTATTCAGAAATTCACACTCAAACTCTTCAAACCTATAAAACATTGATTTGATACATACCATCTACTTTTTCCCCCAAATTTCACTAAAAAAGACATTGATTTGATACATATCACCTACTTTTTCCTCTAAACCCCAACATCCAAACCCAATCCAAGTGAGGTTTTAACTTATTCAAACCACTAAACCCAAGAGTGAAAACACATCCAAATGAAGTCTCAAAGGTTTCATCGAAACCACCAAAACCAATTTTTTTAAACCGAGACCCGCGAAACCGAGCCAAAACCTATACAAATAGACCCTGTAATACTCCATTTGAATCTAAATTTTTATCATAATTTTTTTTTTTGAGTCCTTAAATAATACTCTCTTTTTATAAATGGAATAATTTTTTCTAATAATATCCTCTCACATAAAGTAGTGATTTTTTATCATTAACACTTAACCATTACTTTTAAGAGCATACATATAATGATATAAAAATACCTAAATATAACACCTTTTTAATTATGTGACAAAAGTGAATGAATAAAAAAAGTTTGGGGGACGAAAGTATGTTAGAGGCACGAATATTATCAGTTTTCAAAATAAAATATTAGACAAATATTCACAAAAAAGATGTAATGTCATTGATTAAATGCTTACATAATACATGCGGTTTAGAGTAAAGAACATCAATACATATAAATTTATTATGATTGCACGTGACAAAATATATGTACGTGTTTAAAAATAAAGAACCTGAATATGTGGTACTCGTAGATGGATATAGATGAATTAATTGTATAATTAAGGTTTATAACCCATTTGTGCAATATCATAATTAATTTTCAAACATTTGGATGTATCAAATTTGATAAGTAAATTTCCTTACTATTTTTTAAATTTGTTGATATATTGAGGAGAGTTCGATGATGAGGAGAAAGTTGTTCAATGTATTTATATTTCATCAAAGTGCATTAGGTCCCATTTGGTTAGGTTCTGGCTCGATTTTAATTGGGTTTGGTTTCGAAAATATCACTTTGACGGTTTGTTGAAATTTCATTAAGGAGGTTTTGAATTTTCTGATTTTGAAGTTGGAACTTAGTTGAATTGAGTTTGGATGTTGGAAAGATTTTGAAAAAAAAAAAGTAAATAATATGTGTCAAATCAATGTCTTTTATAGAATTTGAGATACGATAATTGTTAAATCAATGTATCATGGGTTTCAACAAAGTAAAGTTCATGGGTGTATGGGTTGGTTTCCATGAAGTCTGGAGTTAGTCTCATGGGTTTGGGTTAAGTCTTACTTGGAAAAAATTTAACCCAATTTCGTGAGACTGCGAAATCGCGTCAAAACCCTTCCAAATAGGGCCTTAGTATTCAGTTAAATTTATAGTCAAGTTGCACTTACCTCCTTAACTTCAATTTTTTGTACTATCCACCATGACTTACATTAGTGTTGCACTTTCCCCCATGAACTCTTTTTCGAGCACTTTTTCGGTTAAAGAGTTCAGGAAGGAATGTGTCTCACATAAGTTTAGGGTGAAATGTGTAACTTTGGGGGCAAGATCAATTCTTTACGGCCAATTATAATTCAAAGTGCAAAACACATGAAATTTTTTTTTTTTTATAATTTTAATAAGATATATGCATGATTTTTTTTTCCAAAGAACAATACCAATTTTGTAAATATCCACGTCGGCATCCGACTTTAATTTTTCACGTGGAAGGGTTGGGTGACATGGCAGACACGGTGGCTAAAAATTCCAAATCTAGCCCGAAGATGACTAAGATTGCTAAAAAAATTAGTTATAGGATTAAATTGTCAGTCCAAAAAGTTACATGACTTTTTTCGCCAATAAACAATAGTTACAAGACTAATTTTATAATTTAACGTGGTTTGTTAAATATTTAATGTGGTTCTGTTAAATGTTTTGTGAGAGTTAATTCATGTATTATCTAGGTTGCACAGATACGGACTCGGCGACTCGGACTCGACACGATTCGGATTCGACGACTCGTTTTCGAAAAAAAATTAAAATAAGACACGGCATGAATACGTATATTTTAATAAAATAAATTTATATAGTTATATAAAAAAAATATCTTAGCATCAAAGTCATTGAATAGCCATACCCAATTTCGTCATTACATCTCATCCCATCTTTTCTCTATATATATAAAACATACTCATTCCCCCTTCTCACCAGTAATTCAATTATATCAAATGGGATTTTCAGTTGTGTACAGAGACTTATTTCTTCCCAAATTACTACTCTACTTCTTAACATTTCTCGATAAACTATAACATAATTGCACAAAAAGGTATAGAGAAAGAATCGAAGAAGAAGAACTTACCTTTGAATTGGTATTTGGAAGAGAGAAAATTCTTGAACTATGGCACGGAGTTCATGTTAAAATTGGGGATGGGTCTTTAATTTGAGGTTTGTAGATTCAGAATTAGTGAATTACTTAATTTACTTACTATTAGAGTGTGGGTCATTTCAATTTTTTAATATTTAAGTTTGGAATTTGCATTCTCAATCCAATATTTTGTCAAAAATTGCAGAAAGTTCCTGCCGAGTCATTGACCGTGTCGACTCAGCAGTTGATCGAGTCGGATTCAAGTATCCGAATTTATTTTTATTTTATTTTCTTGGACTCGCCACGTGGTGAGTTCGACGCGTATCTCAATCGTGTCGCATGGGTAACCGAGTCTCCAAAGAGTCCGACTCTGTATCTTGCTATTTTTTGAAGTATCCATGCTTCATAGTGCATTTTTATGTAGGTAGCGTTAATTTGAACATTTCAAGTATTGATTTAATGTGTTACATTGTATTTGAAGTTTAACGTTATACTCATAGAACTTAAATAATCTTTAGTCAAACTGAATACGAACCGATCTCGCGTATCTTAATTTAACATAGGTTTTGTTATTTTCTAAATTATTTTCTAGACAAAAAACGATAAATATAGAGTCCAAACAATTTTTTAAATATATAATATCGTGTAAAGTCCATCGTATATATTTTCTCTATTACTATACTTTTGTTCAACCTTCGACAAATATCTGATGACGAGAATACATATATATAGAATTAGTTTTCTTCTTGGACCTCTCTATATTAGAACAGTTATTACAATCTTTTTTAATGGTGGGGTGCGTGTAGGGCTGTCAATGGGGCGGAATTCAATCCGGATCCGATCTGAATCCGATCCGATTAATTAGGATAATTGTTCGATTAGTGATTCGATGGACCTGATCCGATTAAGAAGATCCGTAATCCAAATTATACGGAGCGAATATGGATCTAGGCTGATCCGATCCGTTCGATATCCATATCCGATATATATTACTATATGTTGTTTATATATTATGTATTTAAATAAAAATAAAAATAAAACTATCTATGTTTCACTAAAATCTTTTACTATATTAAAAATAATTTTAAAACGAAATGCATGAGAGATGTTGGTGGACTGACCAGATAACTAATTGGGTCTACAACATATTAATTTATACTATTTAATAAGAAAAATCAAACCATAATCATTCATCCTTCAATTTTTATCTTCTCTTCCATTTCTCAATATTGAGTTTTCTTCTTCTTTGTCCCAGTTTATATCTTTTTTACTTATATTTTTGTTTATTCTTTTGTTCTAATTTTTATCGTTTATATTTGTCCATCATATTCCATCTTCTACAATTTTTAGGCAATAGTTTCGATGAAGTAAGTAAAATTTTACATTTTTAATTCACGATGGTGAAATCTGCAAGTGATTTGGAGGAAAACGGAAAAAAAAAAAATTAGCTTGCTAAATGGATCCGGATCCGGGATATCCGCCGGATTTGGACCCGGTTGCTAATATTCCAGATCCGAGCGGATCCGAGATAGAAGAAATGGAAATTAGACTCGGATCCGGATCTGCCCTGATCCGGTCCGAGTCCAACCCATTGACAGCGTGTGCGTCAGGTCCATGCCGTAGTGCAATGCACGTGTGGTTTAATGTTGTTCTATATTCATCCACATCCAATTTAATATTTACGGGCTTTTAAATTTCAAGTTCAAACTCAGTCCAATAAATTTTGGTATTACATTTTGCGGCCCCACCATGCCTAGCCCTTTACCTTCCCTTAGAAGAAAGAGGAGGTATGAAGCGTGGTTGGGCGGGTTTTGCATTCTCAACACTCTCAAATTTAATGTATTTTTGTTATTTGATAAGTTAAATGTAAATAAACTAATAAATTACAACTTTTTATTTTTACTAATAAATTCAAAAAAATTTCATAGAAATTATAGTGGATATAATGTATAATATCAATTAACGAAATATGATCTTCAATGAATATATAATTTAATGAAAGCTAAAAATAAACTCAAACACTATGTTAAAAAGTTTGCATTACACAAATATAAAATTTTTCCCGAACAATAAACAAAAGAGAAAAGTATCTTCATATTTGAAGTTGATATTGGTAATTAACGCCCCATTGAAATTTTGCTTGATAAAATCCATTTTTTCTTGTTGCATTCCTTTTAGTTTTCTTCAAAACATTTTTTAATCTTTATGTTCTAGTTTTGGATCTATTTTGACTTTTTTGGCACATAGAGTTGGGGAAAATACTTACATAGACCAGGTCTATAAGCTTAGTGGTAGACCTTGTGGTCTAGATTTTGCCACATCATTTATAATTACTTAAAATTCAATTATTAGATTTAACTAATCCAACTAGATTAAACTAGAGTTAAATAGAAATAAATAATTCATATTATTAATTATGAATATAAAACATTATTTTGTGGAATTTTAATAGAAATGAATAAAATTGTTTTTATAGCATTTTTAAAACACCCTTAACTGTATAATTAACCAAGGAATTTTAATAGGGTTCAATTATAGAAACAAAACGTACTCTTGAAGAGTTTTGAAGTTCCCTCCTAGAAACAAAACCTAACCAATATATTAAAAATTCATTTATGTTAATAAAACCGTTTTTGCATTTTTGTTAAATAAATAACTCTGAGGTAAGGGGTAACTTTAAGGTCTACTTCAAAATCTGTTCTTCCACTTCTAAAGTAAGGATTTACCATAACTGTATATTTAAGTTTTGTGTGAAAAACCAAGGAATTTTAATATTAATTAAACCAAGAATTTTAAATTCTAATTAATATTAATTTTATGATAATTAAAAAAATGGCTCACACTTAATTATTTATTTCTATTTAACTCTAGTTTAATTTAGTTGGGTTAGTTAAATCTAATAATTGAATTTTAAGTAATTATAAATGATGTGGCAAAATCTAAACCACAAGGTCTACCACTAAGCTTATAGACCTGGTCTATGTAAGTATTTTCCAGAAGGGTTACATAATGCAATAGAGTTATTCTAGTATAATTGGAATTGTGACTGTTGAACGCAATTAATTTCTTACAAACTTACAGTATATACTTAAATTACATTTCTCATTTTCTTAATTTTAGGAATTCAATAATAAAATAAAAAAAATATATAAATATCATAAATTAATTTAAAGTACAGTTACATGTGGTTATGCGGTCTAAAGATGTATATAATCAAACTCAATTTTAACTTACAATTCTCTTTTTCAAGATGCTCAACATCAATCCATCAAATTTTCAATTGAACACCCCTAAATGCACGAACGACACTTAAAGGCCCAGACATCAAGCTGCCTTGAAGGGCCTTTCCCTCAAAAATTAATTTAAAATTGTGCGTGCTAATGGCCCACATATCAAATATTAAACTTTTTCCATATCCAAAAATTATATGAAAAAGGAAAGAAAAATGAGTAAGAAATAGAGTATTAAATAGGGTATTATAGTAGTCCAAAAAATGTAGGTTATATTCAATTCGTTCCATTTATTTTGCTCTATTTGCTACAGTACTCGGTCAAACTTTTTAATATTTTAAGTAACTTATCATATTAAATTATTCACACTTATGGTGTATTAAATATTTTAAATATTAACATATATGGTGTCATATGATATTATCAACTTATTAGTAAAATATATCAATTAAATTATTTAATTAATTTTTATTAATTTAGTCAAGTTTATCAGTTGATTGTATAAAGGGAGCAAAATATATGGAACATATGAAATATATTCTTAATTAGGAGGGATAAATTAGGAAATTGAAACCATGACCCCAACACATTGTCTATATATAAAATTTTCTAATAAGAATAGAAAAAACCATTTTCTATCTTTCTATATATTATACTCCCACCAACCAAAACCTTCCACCAATAACTCCAAAAAATAACCCTTCTCCCACAAGCAAAACCAAAAGAAAAAAAAAATGGAGGAAGAGAAACAACAAAACCAAACCCTACTCCATTACTGGGGAAACACTTCAGAAGAAGACTATTACAAACAACAAGGCATCATATCAACCAAATCCTACTACACCACACCTAGAGGCCTAACCCTATTCACCAGATCCTGGCAACCCCCACCATCCATCCCTCCACGTGGCATCATCTTCATGGTCCATGGCTATGGCAATGACATCAGCTGGACTTTTCAAGCCACCCCAATCTTCCTTGCTCAAAATGGGTTTTCCTGTTTTGCCCTTGACCTTGAAGGCCATGGCCACTCCCAAGGCCTCAAAGCTTATGTCCCCAACCTTGACCTTGTAATTGATGATTGCATCTCATTCTTCAATTCAATCTTGACCCAAGAAAATCAACAACTTCCAAGATTCTTGTTTGGTGAGTCAATGGGTGGTGCAATTTGCTTGATGATCCATTTCAAGAACCCAAATTTGTTCAAAGGTGCAATCTTGGTAGCACCCATGTGTAAAATTTCCGAAAAGGTGAGGCCAAAATGGCCAATCCCACAAATTTTGACTTTTGTTGCTAATTTTGCACCCACTTTGGCTGTTGTCCCAACTGCTGATTTGTTGGATAAATCTGTTAAAGTCCCGGAAAAGAAAATTATTGGGGGGATGAATCCATCTAGGTATCACGGAAAACCGCGATTAGGAACGGTTCTTGAATTGGTTAGAGTGACTGATTATGTTAGTAGTAAATTGAGAGATGTGGAGATGTCTTTCATTGTGATTCATGGAAGTGCTGATGTTGTTACTGATCCTGAAGTGAGTAGAGAATTGTATGAATTGGCTAAAAGTAAGGATAAGAGTATTAAGATTTATGAAGGGATGATGCATTCTATGTTGTTTGGGGAGACTGATGAAAATGTTGCAATTGTTCGTGGGGATATATTGAAATGGTTGAATGAAAGATGTTAATGATTATAATTATTATTATCATTATTATTATGTGACTGAATTTAAATGATTTTTATGTTCAAAATGTTGTCTTGTAATTGGTATTCTACACATACTGAAACATTGTTCCTGATTTTAGTGTTTTCTTTTGTTTATTGAGAGCTATATAGAATCTTGAAATTTATATATGTTTTGTAATGAAATTGTGAATAGACTATATACTTGTGTCCTGTTTCTAGTTTTAGATCATTTGTACAAAGTTGTTTAAGAATGTTAGGACTAATCTTGTGATGCATGCACCATTTCATTGAGATTGTGTGTGTCATATGAAGCACACCTATGTAATCAGGCTACCTTCTTAGCTTGTCTGTGTACAAGCTAAAGATTTTATGTTTATCAGGCATTTTTATAAATGAAGGAATTAAATTTGTGGAGACTCCGGTGTAAACGAGTCGAGTAGCGTTGAAAGACACATTGTTCGAGCTTACTTTGAATTTTGTATCATATTTGGAATTGTATCTGAGTTTTGTTTGGTTGTTAATCGAACCGAGCTTGAATGAGATTTTACCGAGTGAGCTCGAGTCGAATATTAAGTAACTTAATATCAATTAACTTAATATTTTACATATCAATTAATTGATATTAAATTAATATCAATTAACTGAATATCAATTAACTTAATATTTTACATATATTTTGCCAATTCTTAGCTTATCAAGTCGAGCAATAATCGGATGGATGTAGCATGTTCTTGTGGGGCCCTGTCCGCAAGGATTTTGGGGAAAAACCAAATAGTAGATCGGCTATTCCCCTACTCGAGGAAATAAAAAATGGTAAACTATGAATACTCCTGAGGTAAGATCTAATGACGAAAATTCTCCTCATGTATTGGGTATTACAAAACCCCTCTATCTCACCACTCGAGGTTTGTCACCATCTTACAATTAACCTCTTACAACTAAAAAGTTTCAACTTTGCCCTTGAGGAGTTGTTTGTAATATTTTAAAAAAAATCAAAGCTTGGGTATTAATTGTAATATTTTATAAATAATAAAATTGATAATTATATATTTACAATAAAAAATTTGAAAAAATTGTATAATTGTACATAAGTTTCCAAAAATACTAAAAGAACCTCATTTTTTGATATTTTTAGACAAGTTAATTTTTAAAATAATAAATTAAACAAAATTTCATAAATAAAAGAATTTTATCTACACATTTAATTAAATTAATTATTTTTATAATGTATTAATAAATTTATTACTATATAAAAATAACAAGAAAATTTAAGAATACAATTTAATTAACTTTTCATGTATATAATAATAAAATTTATTTAATCAGTATTATAAACATAAAAAATAATTTATTCAATTAAATGTGTAATTTTTTTTATATTTATTAAATATGATTAATAAAAATTTGTTTAATTTTTTTATAATAAAAATTAAATATTTAATAAATATGTTAAAAATATATATTTTTTGAAACTTATGGGTAATTATACAATTTTATCAACTTTTTTGTGGTAAATATATTATTATCGATTTTATAATATATGTGATATTACAATTAGCACCCAAGTTTTCTTTAAAAAAATATTACAAACATTACATATAATCCTCTATGGGCGAAATTTGAACTTTTCAGGAGTAAGGATCAATTGTAAGATGATGACAAACGCAAAAATAATTTGCATAATACCCTATATGTAAGAGAAATTTTCATAATTAAGTCTTACCTCAATTGGCATTCATAATTTACCCAATAAAGAAAGAAGAAAGAAAAAAAAATGTTACCTATTTTGTTGAGACACAACCACGTCCACTGACCCAATTCTAAATATAAAAAAAGCCTTCATTCCTAAGCGGCCCAATATTCCATTAAAACCTCCACTTTAGATTTGGTATAAAAGAACAAAGAAATCCCGTCCGCATCTGACAGAAATCAAATTCTTGAACAACGAAGTTGATGAAAACATCATAAAATGGAAGATGTAGATTGTTTGATTATTTACATTGAGAAATAAATTATTGAAAAATTTGATATTGATATTATAATCTATGAGTTTTATGGATATGAAAAAATGTCGTGGACAACTTGAATAAATTTTTTATACGAAACTATTTTAGCATTTTGAATTTAGATAATTTTTATTCTCGTTGCGATATAGTTCTCATTAATATTTTTTTTTGGTCAAATATTATTGTTAGTTTGTTATAGTGATAGTTAAACTCGGCTCCATCGGCTTTTTGATCCTGAATCCGTCCCAGTCTCAAGCATAAGTATATAGTATTTTGAAAAAAAAAATGACAATTATACCCTCATCAAAAATGCAAAAACACCGATATTAACCTAAAAATATTTTAAAAAAATCTCTTGTTAGCTTTGAAAATTGACAATAACCCCATTTTCACTTAAAAATTGGTAATAACCTTCTTGTTGACTTGTGAAAAATATTTCAAATGGAGTTTATGAACAAATAAAAAACGAAGGGGGAGAGGAAAGGGATTGCTAATAAAAATAACACATGAGATTTTTGTCAATTAGACAAAGCATATGAGGTATTTTTGCATTTAGTCCATTTTAAAAATATTTTTCAACTATGTATATATATGACAAGTTGAGCTCAAATGAATTTTTAGCAACCAATACCAATCAAATTGAGTATCGAATAGTTTAATTTGATTTTTTATCGTACCTTATATGCTAGACGCAACTAAAATCACCAAATTCCGGAACGACTCAGAAGAATTCTGCTCCGAAATCGCAGTTCATCACTACTGGCCCCACCAATTGTTCTATAGTACAACTAAAGGATGCGAAGCGAGACCTCTCATATCAATTCAACCCTACACTCTTTAAAATTTAAGTTTAGGCCTTATGGTATGGGGTGGGTTTTCCTGAGGCCTCTTAACTTTTCTCTTTTCATAATTCATTCATTCAAAAATGAGATTGTTTTCTCGCCCTCTAATACACATTTCGACACATGTCGATTTTTGTATTGGTCTCGCCCCAGCATCAAACAAACCCGAAAAATGAATCAAACAAAAAGTTCAACATCAAAGATGGGAAATTTCATCACAACAAATATTACAAGAAATTAAATTAAAAAGAAAAAAATACGAGCCTATCAATACGAAGGGAAGGCCTACTTGCACTTGTACTACTTCAAAATTTCGAATCTAATAGAATGGCTTCATTTTTTTAAAAAAAATTCAGCCTTGTTAGTGGTTATTAACGTACTAATACAACAAATCGTTTAATATCAATTGGTACAATGCCGATGAGACGTAGTTGATGGCGAAATTGAGGACCCAAGATCTAGAGGTTCTGAATTTAATTTCCATTAATATGGATATTTCTTTTAGTTTAGTTTAATTTATTAACCGACTGCTATAATATGGGCTGAACGGTCTGGAACTTGTGATAGATGGCCTATTGGGTTTCATCGAATCACAAAATATGGGCAGGGCTGTAAGGGGGGTGGATATCAATTCAATTTTGTCTATTTTATTAGAATTTTTGTTCAATTAAATATTTAATGGAGTTGATCCGATTACGAAGATTCACAATTCAAAATCCGTAATGCGAATGTGGCTACCATTCGATCTGAAATTTTAAAGATTTGTATTCGACAATAATATGAAATATATGTATATACATAGTATTTGACCAGCTTAAAACTAATATTACTTAATTATTCGTACATAATTATATATAGTATTATTTTTTTCACATTTCCATCTAACAACATGAGTTAATTTGGATATCTTAATATCCATATTACTGCATTATACAGTGATATGTTAAATTATTTGAAGTAAATAGTTGTTAAATGTGTTGATAATTAATCTTTACGATGTTGAACCTTAGTTAATTATGAGAAAAAATTTGAACAAATGAGTCAAGTTAAATGAAATGTAACTTTCTATACTATTAAAAAAGGGAAGCATGTTTTTACTTACAAAATGGAAGTTATGATAATAATTAACTATTAATATAATAATTAAGCACGGTAAGTATTTTATTTATAGTTACAGTTACATTCTCTCTTTCGATTAATTATTATATAAATAGATAAATGATGGAAAAATCCATGACGGTAATTTATTCTGAAAATGTCATGTAAAAAGTTATTTATTTATATCATAAATAGTTATGCACGACGGTTGCTAGTTTAGGAAAATGAAAAGAAGGTTTAATTGGATATGAGTTGGGTTATCGTTACCATTTATCAAAACCTATAGTCTATTATTAAGGCCGTTATTGGATTTAATTCGAGTTGGATAATTGGATTAGTTCATATTCTGATGATCATATTCGCTATAATTTTATTTTTTTATTGAATTTCTAAATCAGCGAGTCCATCAATTTTCGCGTGAATTCTATCGATTTCAAATTGTTATCTCTCCGATAAAATTTTCATTTTCAAAATTCATATCAACTTTATTTCTACAACATATTTTTTAATGTTACTTAATCATTCAATTTAGTTCACGTTTTTAAATTTTCTCATAATTCAATGAGCTACACGGTAAAAAAGATGAACTTTTAACATATTTAACCACGAGCTTCAAATTATCTAACAAATCTCGTTGAAAAATAATGGTATAATATTGACGTATCAAAATTTATTTATGTTGTCGGATGAAAATATGGGATTAAAACAATATTATGAATGAAATATTAACTCATGTCTTGTTAATGTGATAATAAAACATTATTAACGTCACTTCTAAAAACAAAATATAAATTATCAAATTTAGATTTTTAAGGTAACGAAGTGATCTGGATTTTGGATCCTTATTCGCTCTATATATTGCAAATTGCGAATCTTCTTAATTACTAAAATTTAGATTCGTAAAATTTTTAACCAGATAAAAATCCTAAATAATAATAACCCGATTAAAACCCACTCCATTAAAACTTCACAAAGAAAAGTGTATCACTACCCAAACCTTCTAGGGTCCGTCTAAAATGAGATTTCGAGGGATGGAGAGCACATAATATAGCATTTATTTTGGTGACACATGTCCCCTTAAAATTTAAGTTAAAATAATTTATTTTCTCAAAGACAAATTTGCCCTTTTTTATGAGTAAATTTCAACAACACTCCTTCTGTTTTTTTTAATTAAAAAAACATATGTTATTTTTATTAGAAAAATAACCCTGTACTTTTTTTTATTATTGGCAAAAAATATCCCTCTCAAGTCGAAATGACAATTTTACCCCATCAAATGATGAAAAAAATCCCCTTAAATTAAAATATTATCAATAACCCCTGACAACATTAAATTTTTGCAATAAACCCCTGTTATTTAAATAAAAAATTTGATCAAAACTTTCATATGATTAATGAAGTCCACTTTAAAAATTTGACAAAAATCTTATCCCCCAAAGTTACATATTGTTGCACTTTACCACCCATAAGTACAAAATAATCACTTAATTACCGCCTAAAATAATTTTATTTAATTTTTGTTTGGCGAAAAATATTGTGTCCCTTTAGTCACAACACTTATTACAAGTCCAAATACTCCGCTCATGTCAAAGAACCGGAAATCCGAAGTTAAGTAGAAAATTATTTTATTTGTAAAGAGAAAGTAAAAAATGCACGTCATGTTTTGACTAATTTTACCCTTAAAATACATGTGAGGCGCATATATGAGTTTTTCGGCGATCAAAATTGGCATAAAATCATTTAAGGGGGAAAAATGCAACGGACCTCATACGTACTTATTTTATACTTTAGGTGGTAAAATTCAAAATATGTATTATAATACAAAAGATATTAAAATGATTTGATTTGTGTTAAAAAATTAGAACTAATTGAGATTGCTAAAAAAGAAAATCCTAATCATAAAATGAAAGTGGGGTTGTGTGGGTATGAGGAATTGGGGCTGGGCGATGTTGTGGTCTCGGAAGTGAATGAAGAAGAATTGGGCGGGGTTGCAATAATTGCAATTATCCCCTTCAAGATTTTAGGTATTTTGTGTTCAATTGTAAATGTTCCCTTGAGAGATAAAAATGGTGAGTTAACGGACACATATTTGGCACGTGATGTTTTTCATCCAAAAACTAGCGGCCGAATGAAATAAAAAAAAAAGTTATATAACTTTTGTACGAAATGTGTCTTTTTGAAAAGTTTGGTATGAAATATATAAAGTAGGCAGAAATTTCGTATGAAAAGTGCAATTTTCTCGATTTTTGTTTTTGTTTTGGAAAGATATTTGATATTAATTAGAGATTAGGGAGATTTTTTTAAACATATTAATTAAAGGGTTAGTATGTAATTTAACATATGTTTATTTTTTCTAAATGTCCGATGCCACATCATCATTGGACATTTTGACCAAAATTTGCGGTTCAGATTTGTTGTTGAATTTTTTTAATGGCTGAAATGGGGTATCTCATATACACTTATGTTCTATAAAATCTTATTTTAGAAAGACCCAACCTTCTAATATATTTTCATTTTCTCATTTCAATTGCTTATTTCACTTTCACTTTGCAGTAAATCTATTAGTTTTACAGAGCCGTAAAAAATTTTAATCGATTGAATTTTTTTACATGGAAGTGAAGGCTCCAAGCGGTTAATAAAACTGATGTCATTGTTCTGGATTTTCATTCACCATCTAGCTGAAGTCCAAACCATGGTGAGTAAACCCATCTCCCCAACCCCCAACCCCCACCCCCTAACCCCACCTTTCCGCCACCCAATTAGAGCGAAAGATTCACATTTCTTTACATTGTTTTTGGTAATTCTGTTCACGATCAATGTGTGAGGATCCCTAAAAATGAACCGGAATTTGTTTTCGTTTCTTTCTAGGGTAAACAATATTAAAAATGAAGCATCGGTTTCTGTATGTGTGCATTTGTTGTGATTATTGATTAGAAATAACTTTTTTAGGAACGATTTCGTGTTAGATGAAATCTGTTTCATCTCAGGATCTATTTGAGCCTTATTTTATGATTATCGTTTCACACGGTTCATTATAATGTTAATTTTCGCTACTATTAGAGTATATTCCTTTTTTTGAACTGTATTTAGGGTTTATATTGCGGTTAACGTATGATTGTTTTGTAGCGTTGATTGATTTATTTTTAGTGGCAATGTAATTAATTAGTGAACTTGGTTTGATTTTACAGGCTACGTCAAAGAAACTTATAACTAAGCAAGAGTGGGAGAAGAAGCTAGCTGATGTTAAAGTTAGAAAGGAGGAAATGAATAAATTGGTGATGAATTTTCTGGTTACAGAGGGTTATGTTGAGGCTGCAGAAAAGTTTCGGCTCGAGTCTGGGACAGAGCGTATCCTTTTTCTTGTTTTTATTTCTTTCTATCAATTTGTTTATTTTGTTATACCATATTCTTTGTAAGACAATGGATCTCCTTATTGGAAAATAGCAGACATTGATCTTGCAACTATTACTGACCGGATGGCAGTTAAGAAGGCAGTACAGTGTGGTAATGTGGTGGATGCTATTGAAAAAGTTAACGATTTGAATCCTGAGGTATGATGATCAATATTAACTTTTAAATGTGTGCCTCAGTGTCAAGAAAACAAATGAACTTTGATGGTGATATAGAAGTTGTTTTATGTTCTCATGTTTAGTTATTGTTGATATGATAAAGAAATAGACTCATTGTCAGTAAGTTGGTTGCTCGATCTCATGCGTGGCAAAGTGTTTGAGATTTTCTCCATGCTAGAATTTAGGATTTCTTTTAAAATACTTGTTTTATGTTCTCATGTTTAGTTATTGTTGATCTGATAAGGAAAGAGACTCATTGTCAGTAAGTTGGTTGCTTGATCTCATGCGTGGCAAAGTGTTGAGATTTTCTCCATGCTAGAATTTAGGATTTTTTTTTAATATATTTTTTGGATTACTTGGAAAACAGTTGAAATCTTCTGCTCCTTGTAATGAAAAGTTGGCTTAATTTATAAGCTTATAAAAAATTAAATAATTTTATGTTTGGTGGGATAACAATTGATGACACAGTGAGAAAATGCAAAGGTGGAGTGTGACTCTAGTCTTAAATTTCAGCAAAGATGTTTACATGTATGATCAGATTCTGAAACTATGATATGGTGGCCAAAATTTCACAAACATGACTGGATCTTATATGCTGGCATTTGGACATTGTTTGGGCTGTCACCCCTTATTTCTTTCGAGTTTCATCTACTTTCTAAATTAGGTTATGGCTGAGTTTAATACCTTTCCTATTCCATTTACCAAGAAAAACTGCAGAAAGTTTACTCTAGTAATTTAGGTACATAGATCTTTGGGGGGGAGTTTGGAGAGATTATATCAATTAAATATAATGGTAATCTGAATATAAACATCTCCAGATAACTATTAAAATCTTTTTATTATCTAAATATTTCTATCTGTCCCTGTTAATTTTGAAATCATTTTAAATGGAGTGAGTTGTCTTTATTTAAGCATGTTTTGTTGGAGAAATTGGAGTATTAGGCTACCATACTCTTAACAAATGATGTTAATATTGCTGGTTGATGTAATGTGTAATCTAGGATATCCGTGGTTTGTAACAACGAAAAGAGATTGGTGTCGATGATGTAAGTTATTGAACAAACTAAATTGGTCTGAACATAAAAAGAAGCCACGTTTGGAGATCATTATAACTATGATGTTGGTTATAAATGACCCGTATTCAACAAATTGGTCTGGGTGAGATGTTTGCAGAAGGCAGAAACAAAAAAGAGCTCTTGAACTTGGAAGGATAATAAATTAAATGGACTCCTTTATTACTTTGGCAGGAGAGAATATGCTTTGCCATCATGACCTCTCTTATCCTTGCTTCTTGATGGTCACATGCATTCATTTATCTTGAATATAACTTTTCTAACTTGAGGTTCATCAATGATGGCCAATGCATGATCTATGTGGACATAACATTTCTTTTTTCTTGTTTAATTATCAACAGTATGCTTTGATTTGATTAAAGCACGAGTTCGATTGTTTTTTATATGTCTAAATGCCAAGCTGATAATGCCTTCTCGCACTCTTTTTAGGGTAGGGTGGGGTGGGGTGGGGTTGGGGATGGGATGAGGCATGGTTGTATGATATTAATAAATATTCTCCTTTGCAACCTATTTGATTTTAGCATTCTACTGTATTTTCTTTGCTCGGAGATAATCGTGGACCCCTGCGATTAAGCTAGATGTATGTGAACGCACGGGTAGACATGGATGGCCTCTCTGCTAATTTACTTTACACGCACATTATTTGAGCATAACTTGTAGGCAATTTTCTGTTTCGGGCATTGAAGCATAATTCATATACTGGAAGTCGCATGGAAACCTATAATTTGTGCTGCATAACCTCCATTATTTGCTATTATGTTCTTTAGTGTTTTATTTTTTCTATACTTCACTACATCTTACAAAATTATGACTAATTATATAATTCCTGATTTGGTAGGCGACATGTTTGCTATCACTTTTCTGATTTTGGTGATATATCACTGAGGAGGAGAGCGGATGTAGTTACCTGATTTACTTGTTTGTTTTCATATCATATTAATATTTTTCAATTGTTTTGGATGCAGATATTGGACACAAATCCCCAACTCTTTTTCCATCTCCAACAGCAACGTTTGATAGAATTGATTCGGAATGGAAAGGTAGAAGAGGCTTTGGAGTTTGCTCAAGAGGAACTTGCTCCAAGGGGAGAGGAAAATGTAAGTTTTAGATTGATTTGTATATTTACCTGAAACTATTTTTTTATCAAATTGAAAAAGTATATCAGTTTTCGGTGAGGAATCGCCTTAAATTCAGAAATGAAAGGAGGGAGAACCTACTAGAATATTTTGCTGTATCTTATTAATGAGGATAAAACCGTACCATTGGTTTAAACTGACAGTGTTAGATGGTTCATTGCTTATTTCCCTGTTTCAATGATATTTGACCGATGTTTATGCGTTATTACATTTTTATTGTCTAAAATATTCATTAAAAGGATTACCCATGATTTCAGCAAAGCTTCTTAGAAGAGTTGGAGAGGACTGTTGCATTGCTTGCTTTTGAAGATGTGGCAAATTGCCCTGTCCGCGATCTGCTAGAAATATCACAGCGCCTTAAGACTGCTAGTGAGGTGAATGCAGCCATCCTTACAAGTCAAAGCCATGAAAAAGGTTAGTCCTTCATTATTGCTGTATAATAAATGGGAGTTCTGAAACCAAAACTTCTATGTAATTGTTTGATTCCAGTTTCTCCCTTGTGAATTGTTGATAGGTCACTTTCTAATGTTGCCAGTAGCCTCTGACACAATACCTTCATACCCACTGCAGTTTGCATTATAATCTTCTCCCCACTCACCAACACCTTCTTGCTTCTCTGTGAGCCACACATCGCTTCAATCAAATTCTACCACCAATAACTATTCATATCATAACAGACCTGCATCATCATAATTCAATCCATAGTGGCAGAATAGGAGCACATAATATGATGATTGACATGATAGTTGCTGAGTGGGTTAAAATATTGCAAGTAGTGGTGTAATATTTTCAGTGTTCAATGTTCTTTTTGAAAAGGGAGCTTGCATTGGCTTGGCTAAGACAGCACTTTTTCTTATCCGTTACGATAGTTGGATACTTGGATCCAAGTAACAAATTGGATCCCTAATTTTGGTCATGTTTAAACATGCATAAAAGAGGACTTTGTTATGCCCATTTAACATTCATTTCAAATAAGTGACCTAAAAACAGAAACGTTGTTGATTAGGAACCTGACTAGGATAACAAGTATGATCAAGTGAAATGTCATAATTTTTTGTACATTTTACTATAATAAGTATGGTCCTATTTTAATTTAGAAAACTATATACTATAATTATAGAATAAATGAGACCTGAAGCAGTAGTCTGTTGTGGAGGAATACTTTTCTCTTAGCCATTCTCTCGGATTATAATGTTTGATTTTTTAAAATTTCTGGGTGCTTGGGATTTTAGCTTACATCAAGATGATATCTCAAACTTCACAGATTGGTTCACCTAAACTTAAATGATAGGTTGAATTATTCTTGCTGCTAGTATTTTCATCAAGTTGTGCAAATTCAGATTCACTTTATATGATTTTATTTACACTAGTGCTTTATCCGAAGATGTCCCTCTGACCCAAAGAACTTTCTGGAGGAAAAGGTTCCTTCCCCCACCACATTACCTACCCTCTCTTTTAGTAGCTGATTAAGTTGTATTGTAGATTAACCTTGTTACTCATTCTATAAATAAACGTCACTAACTAAGCAGCCAGTGACGTAATGTTGAAATTGTTAGGGTGTCGTCTCTGCATTTTTTTTAAGTTCTATATTTCAACCGATGTTTCGTGTGTAGTTACATAATTCTTTCTAGGCTTCATTTCTCGTTATAAAATTCGTATATTTTTCTGAGTGGATTAGGAATGAATTGTGTTTGATTGGTCACCGAGTATCTATTGCGTTATCACCACAATAACAATAACTTGAGTCGTACGGTGTTTTTTCGTTGTTTCTTATTTCCAGATCCTAAGCTTCCAAGCTTATTGAAAATGCTGATATGGGCACAAAACCAACTGAATGAAAAAGCTACATATCCTCGGATAAATGATTTGTCTACCGCTGCGCTTGAAGATCCCGCTGTTTGAAAGCTGAACTAAATGTTAATATGGTCAGAAGTTCTTCTACTTGTACTTGGATAAGATGATAGGTTGTTAATTGGATTACAGACGATGTCTGTTTTTAGTACTTTAGTTGCTCTAATACAATGGAATTTCAAAACGGTTTTCTTTCCGTGTATATACACGACCATTATGAACCTGTTTCCTGGATATCAATTGATATGTGATTTCATCAACTTGACTTGGTAATATCTTTATTGTGAAGTAATAAACATAATATCTACCGATTAAATGATATGTAAAATTCATACAGTGTTGAGCATAATAAAAATATCATCTAAATTGGGTTTGTGATTTTTAAAGGTTATAATATGATTTAAATTGAGTTTGTATGTTGGGGTTTAAGGAGAAAAATGAAGTAGAAATCAAGTAAATATATTTTGTGACTATATTTTAATTTTTTTAGGGTTTATTTAAAGTTGGCATATATAAGTTGATACCTGAGTATAGCTAAATTTATGCTAAGATTTAGTTTGAAATGAATTTGACTTTATTTCATTTAACAGATTGGGCCAAAATGATTCTGAAAGGGGCCAAAAGTTTCATATGATAAATATAAAGTTTATTCTTTCCAAACAAAAGATAAAAACACATCATCAAACTTCCAAAAAATTTCATAACTTCCAAAAAATTTTACTCTCGAATCAGTGTTAAATACACTCCAAGAATAGAGCTTGTGATTCAAACATCGAAATTGCAAAGTGTTTGTTCAATCTGTTTTTTATATAACAATTTTATCCCTGATATTTTTTTTTTTTGTTTCTCAAGGGTTTAATCTCTTTCGAGGCGTGTCAGACACATAAAATGAAAACCTCTCCCAACAGAGATTCGAACCTGAGTCCGCTACTTTATAGTGACTAGTTCCTTCCACTAGACCAATCACCTGCTGATTTTATCCCTGATATTTAGTTGTAGCGAAAGACAAAATCACTCCCTACGCTTTATCTAATTCTAAAAAAAAAGAAAAAAAAACTTTGTATTATTTTAGATCCCCAAAATCTCTCGTGTTTGGTTTTAATTACAACTTCCAACGGAGAAAAAAAAAAAAAAAAGACTAATACATAAAAATAATCTTACGTTAAAAGTCAAAAATCAAATTCTATTCAAGCTAAATAGAACACAAGAATTTTTTAAAAGTTAAGACATCGCAAGGGTGTTTTGTTTTTTTCTCCAAGATAAATTACTACCTTTCTTGTAGGAAAATACTTGCATAGACCAGGTCTATAAGCTTAGTGGTAGACCTTGTGGTCTACATTTTGCCACATCATTTATAATTACTTAAAATTCAATTATTAGATTTAACTAACCCAACTAGATTAAACTAGAGTTAAATATAAATAAATAATTAAGTGTGAACCATTTTTTTAACTATCATAAAATTAATATTAATTAGAATTTAAAATTCCTTGATTTTTCTTTGATTTAATTAATATTAATTAATATCATTTAATATTAAAATTCCTTGATTTTTCACACAAAACTACACATCTATTACAATTTTATTGTCACTATTATTACACAAACGTTACTTATAATTTGTTACTCCATTTATATATATGGCCCCATTAATGACGTGATTTAATACATGATTTAATTGTGTCTTTTTTTTTTTTTTGGCACTACTAAATATAATATGATTTTTTTATGGCACTACTAAAATATGTGTACCCTGTAAAAAGGGAGAAAAATACATTGGATATAAATATGATTTTGCTAAATCACTTAAATCTAGAGAAAGATAAGTTTACACATTTTGCTATAACTTTTTTTATAACGTTATTTACTACGTATTAATATTAATATTAATATTAATTAATATTAATTAAACCAAAGAAAAATCAAGGAATTTTAAATTCTAATTAATATTAATTTTATGATAGTTAAAAAAATGGTTCACACTTAATTATTTATTTATATTTAACTCTAGTTTAATCTAGTTGGGTTAGTTAAATCTAATAATTGAATTTTAAGTAATTATAAATGATGTGGCAAAATGTAGACCACAAGGTCTACCACTAAGCTTATAGACCTGGTCCATGCAAGTATTTTCCTTTCTTGTAAACGAAATTCAAGTAAGCAACTGGACGTGTAATTTTGCCAATTGAACATTAAGAGAAGAAAATTGCTTCATATTCATGGAAAATGGGACAAAAACATGACAAACTCTTACTAAAAAAAGATAAAAACAGAAAATCACTCCATCTTCCAATTCCTGAAGAAAAGAAATTGCTATGACTTAATCCAAATAACATAAATCCAAACAGTCCTAATTTCTACCGTTTCCTCCAATTTCACTTTCTTTTGTTGAACAAAACTTGTTTCTTTCTTCCCAATTTCCTGGTCATGAAATCCATCATCAAAATTCAGTGCATAACTGTACGGATCATACTGAAACTTGAATTGCGATTTTGCCCCATTCCTCTTCCCTTTCTTCATTGCTCCTCTTATTTTCCAGAACAAACTTCTACACTGTTTCTTCACAAAATTCTCCACCAAACAACCCATTTAATAATTTAAAAAAAGAATTCAAAAAACCCAAAATTGTTGAAGATCAAGAACAGGGAAAAGTGCAGGTATTTATAATAACAGAACAACTTTGCAAATGAGAAAGAAAAGGGTCTAAGAATGGTAAATGGGGAAATGCTAATAAAGACAAAAGAAAACAAAAATTGCAAATTCTTTTGGTTTTTAGAGAGAAGCTTACTTTATGGACAGGGTTCAGTCTTCATCAGCAATATTACTGCTACATTTTTTTTTTAATTTTTTTTATTGCCTCGGGGAAATCAAATTCCATATACACAAAATAGACTTTAAGAGAGAGAAAGGGATATGGGGAAAAGAGCCCACTTCTTCAGGGTCATATCACTGTCAAATTGGTTATACAGTGAGAGAGAGAGAGAAACCTAACAAACTGTGCTCAACAAAGTTCACTTAATTTCACTTTTGCACCCTAGAATTATGTTATTTTATCACTTTGGGTATAAGTGGATGGGTTTTAGTCTGGTCTCGCGGGTATAAGTAGATGGGTTTTGGTCCGGTCTCGCAGATTTCGCGAGACCGAGCCAAAACCATTTCAAATGAGTTTTCGTCAAATCCATAAAATTTTCAAAAATCTATTAAGAAAATCACACTTAAACTCTTTAAACTAATCAAACATTGATTTGAGTCATTTGACACTATCATCTACTTTTTTCATCAAATCTCTACTATTATAAAAGCATGAATGTTTCTTAATTTTTTTGTACGGACTAAATTGCCCTTATTTAAGTACTATTTATCAAAAAAAAGTGATTTTTAATTTTATGGCAAACATGTAAATATAATTGAAGAGATATAATTAGACATGAAGTCTTATTATATTTATCTCTTACATAAACTCCTAAAATTTATAAATTCTATCTTGCATCAATTTTTATAATTTTAATCTTCTTCTATTATAACAGATAAAAATGAAATATAAAAAACACTATTATTTTAAATAGCCCTAATATTTCTAAATACAAAAAACTAAAATTAAATTCTCTTAAATATCATTATGTTAAAAAATAATAAATAAATCATATCCTACTTATGAAAGAATAAAAAAATACTTGTGACTTAGCTAAGTATGTAATTTACTTTGACTAGAATATAAAAATATAAACAATTTTCAATAGTTCGTAAAAAAAGAATATTAATTCAATAATATCAAGATGTACATTGAAATAGATGAAAAATGTGAAATCGATGAAGTTTTTTTTAAACCGATAAAATAAATCCATGAAATCGTTGAAAACATGTGAAATCGATGAAAATTTGGGTGAAATTGGTGAACATTACACTGACAAAGTTGGTGAAAACACAGGCGAAACCGATAAGAAAGTGCCCCTTAAATTGTTAATTACATGTGAAATCGACGAAAATTCGAGTGAAGTTCGCGAAAAAATGATGAAACGACATCAGTGAAAAAGGGTGGAATCGGTGAAAATGAATAAAGTCGGTGTAAAATGTGAAATCGATGAAGTTTTGTGAAACAGATAAATTAAATCCATGAAATCATTGAAAAGATATGAAATCGATGAAAATTTGGGTGAAATTGGTGAACATTACACTAACAAAGTTGATGAAAACACGGGTGAAACCGATAAGAAAGAGCCCCCCATGAAATTGATAATTACATTAGAAATCAATGAAAATTCAGGTGAAATTCGTGAAAAAAGAATGAAACCGGAGAAACAACATCAGTGAAAAAGGGTGAAATCGGTGAAAAATGAATAAAGTCGGTGAAAACTGGTAAAATCTGTGAAAACACGTGAAATCAATTAAATTTCAGGTGAAATTGGTGAAAATCAATGCAAAAAATTTGCGAAATAGGTGAAAATGGGTTAAACTTTTAAAAATGAGTGAATACAGTAATATAAAAGTTTAACCGATAAAAACAAGATCGAACTGATAGAAAAATGATTAAAACGAAAAAAAAACCAAAAGGTTAATTAGCTCTATTTTATGACATAATAAAATGAATTTTAGTCTAATTTATAAAAATTAACTATTAAATTAACTAGACACGTACAACGTACGTGCACTTTTCTAGTTTCACTAAAAAAGACATTGATTTGATACATATCACCTACTTTTTTTCCTAACCCCAACATCCAAACTCAATTCAAGTGGGGTTTCAACTTATTCAAACCAAAAAATCCAACATCCAAAACTCATCCAAATGAAGTCTCAAAGGGTTCATCGAAACCATCCAAACCATTTTTTTAAACTGAGACTCGCGAAACCAAGCCAAAGCCCATCCAAATAGACCATTTGTTTCTCAAAAAGTAATCATTTTACTTTTTCCACTTTGTATTTTCTACGTAGGGTTGAAAATCAAACTAAACTATTCGATACTCGGTTCGAGTTCGTTTGATCAAAGCTCATTTGAGTTCGGACCGTCAAACAATCAAACAACCTTGAACATGATTTCTCGTTTGATAAGTTTTGAAGCTCGGCTCGAGCTCTTCTGATAAAAGCTCGTTTGAGTTCAGTTCGTTAACAAATCAAACCAAGTTCAAATATAAAATTTCAAGCTCGAATAAATTCAAATCAGATTTGAACAATGTGTCGTTCGATACTACTTGATTCGTTGACACCCCTAATTTTACATCTTCAACCATCTTAATGTCGTAGCAAAAATAATATCGAACATTTACTACTCTCTATTGATTTTTGAGCGAGACTGGAAATATTTCTAAACCTCAAAGTATTACATTTTTTTCTTGCTTCATAACCAACAAATCACATAGAGCAAGAAATGTTATTGAAATTACTGACTAACAAATTATGGTTATCGCAAGTTTTTCGCATACTTAGGTAAATGAGAAATTATTCAATAAATATATCGCCTATGGTTGAAGAATTTGTAACTAAAAGAGAAACTATTATCCTAAAGCCTAGAATTAGATCAATGGAATTCTGTCTACTAGATTTATAATTAAAAAGTGCTTTTGAATTGATATGATCTTTTAAAAATTTTCACTAATTCGAGGGTGTAAAAAATGGGATTCCCCCCTTTTAAATTCTTACATGAAATTGATATTATTAATTTTAGAACCAACAAAATAAAAAGTCATGGTCGTTGCATAGATATATGTATTAAGCTTGCATGCGCTACATGTACTTGTTAGATGTAGGGGGATGGATATATTTTGACGAAAGTCTTGGTTAATTCATTGCATATACACCGGCCGCTGTCAATCTTTCCTATTAACTTGCCCCCACTCATTTATTCTATTTTTTTTAATCTACATATTTTTCTCACTTTAATATTTTAAATTAGAATTATTCTTTTTCATTTTAAAGAAATAAATTGGGTTTCATTAAAAACTTAATTTGTCAATTATAAACAAGCGATTGATCTAGTAGAAGAGGCTATTCTCTACAAAGTAGGGTACTCAGCTTCAAATTAATATTGAAAGAGATTTTCACTTAATATGTCTGACATGCCTCGAAATAGATTAAACCTTTGAAAAACTCAAAAAGAGAACGAGTAGGGCTGAAAATCAAATCAAGCTGCTCGAGACTCGAATCGAGCTCATTCGATAAACGTTCGTTTGAGCTCGTTCATCACACTAATCAAACAAGATTGAACATCTTTTTTCGTTCGATAACTTTTGAAGCTCGGCTCGAGCTCGACTCGATAAGTTAAAAATTGAAAAAATACATGTAAAATATCAACCTACTCGATACTCGGCTCGAGCTTGTTCGATAAAAGCTCGTTTGAGCTCGGCTCGATTGAAAATCAAACCAAGCTCAAACATAAAATTTCAAGCTCGATAAAAATCAAACCAAACTTGAACAGTTTGTCGTTCGATATTACTTAACTCGATTACAGCCCTAAAAACGGATAGATCAAACAAGCTATAATCTTCTAGATCAATTTCCTATGCCAAAGAATGAGACTAAATAATTCAAGGGTCCTTCACGTTTTCTTTATAATCAACATTCATTCAAAAATAACGAGCAAATGAGATTACAAAGTTTGAACAATGGGACACCTCCATAAAAAAATCGAATTGAATATAGTTCGGTCAAAAGACCAATTCGATGAAGAATTATCCTAACTTTTGTCCAATATATATTGGATAGATATCACTTCATCTGAAATTTGGCAGCCAATAGTATATATTTTCCCGAAATGATGAATTTGACTCTTCATGACACCTACAAAATAATTCTCATATTCAATCAATCGGGCCCGACTTGTTAATGAAGTGAATAACGCTCTCTATTATATAATATAGTTTTATCCAACCTATGTGAAATAGGAATGAAACCCAAAATAGCAACTATAATTAAATTCAACTTATTGGTTAAGTTTTTTATAATTTGTCAACCAAAATAATAGAAATTTGTTTTGTACATTTTTATAATTTGTCAACCAAAGTAGTAATACTTCGAATATCACTTTCCTAGATCCAACGTGCATATGTAAAAAACGTCAGGTGCATTTTGGCAAATTACTGCTTAGGTATGGTCTATAAGATTTTTTGAAATTTTATGGTTTTAAATATATTACTTTATTCCCTTTGACGATGTAATATTCACAAAATGTATGATGTAATATATTATATTGACAGCTAGAAAATCTAAAAAAATCTCTTGAATTAGGTGTAGACAAGAACTTTTTGTGCATTATTCATATGTAATGGTGTAACCCATAAAAAAGGCCTACAAAAAAAATTAAATATTAGTGATAAAATAGTAAATGATAAAGTGACAAGATTTAGATATTGTCATTAAAATGATGTATATTGATACACTAGTAATGAGAAATATGAAAAAATTATTACTATTGACATTTACGATAGCCTAAAAATGACAACTAAAAATATATTACTAAATTATAATAACAATATTTTGTTACTAGGCTGTCATTGAAAGAATGTCACTAATTGTCAGTAATAGCTATTACTGACAACTTAAAAATATATTTTGTCATTATTGTTATTGTGATAAAACTAATATTTTTATCACTAAATATATACAAAAAATAACAATTTCAATAATATCACTAAATATTTTCTAATTAAAATCCATTTTTCTTGCGGTGAGAATTAATTGCTCATTACCATCTAGTATTTGGAAAGGAAATTTGATGTATGAGGTTGATAAACTGTTTAAAAGATTTTAAATAATAATAAGACAAGATTCAAGCCCATATCATAAAATTGATCAAATCTATGATCCAATATAAAACACACGAGTTTTGTTGTAATAAGGTAAATACCAAATTTTCAAATATGATACATCAAATCAACTAACCCTTTTTTGTATAAATATCTTTTGTCTGCAACAAAAGGTGATATGCAGAGAGATGGAAAAATAGTAGTGGATTTTCTGCACCTCTCATTTTGTCTTGTGTGCAAAGCCATTTAGGCCTTTTTATTATTCTCATTAAATTCTCTTGTTCTCTTGTCTTTTTCTTCAGATTACTTTTAATTTTTAAATTTTGGCCCATTCCGTTGACGAAGACATTTGTTCTTATAGAGCCCAAGCCTATGATAATGTCCTCATAATCTTTGTTAAATTTTTTTGTGATACGAATGATATTCTGTAAGAATTAAGTAGTCTACTTTATGATAATCATAATTACTTCATGCAATAATTAAAATATTCATGTATTATATTTAATTTAATCTTTTTCGAGGCGTAGACACAATAACGTGGGAACCTCTCTCAACAAGAATTCGAATTTGAATTCGCCTCATTGTGAGGACTAGTCCCTTCCACTCGACCAATTATTAAATATTAAATAAAATACTTTTATATGTGAGAAAAGTACTTGCATGCAAACTCTATAATTTGGAAAAAAATCAATTTACCCCCTGTAAATTTTTTAATGAAGCAATTTACCCTCTTCAGCTAGAGATTGTAACTCACTTGTCGAAATTCAGAGTTGGCATGCAAACTATTTTATAACATAAGGGGATAAATTGCCATATTTATCATAACACAAGAGCTAAAATGTCATATTATCATAATAAAAGTGGATAAAGTGCCGCCAATAAGAATATCAGGAAGGGGATGTGAAATTTTTACAAAATTTTAGGGTGTAGGTGTAAAATGCTTTTTTTTTTTTTAAATCACAAGTGGGTAAATTGAACATTATGCATTTCATAGGGGTTAAATTATCATTAACTTTAGGGAAAATTTGGGTTTAATACCAAAGTTGCAACGAAAACCTATTTTATGATACCAAAAATTGTATTTTCGTATTCAATGGTACCAAAATTGCAAATAGGTCTATCCTATGGTAAAAAAAAATATACAATTTTCCCACCAATAAAGATTTGTGTTGTACTTTGCTGGGTTTTTTGCAAGTTAACTCTCTGTGATATGTCTAATGGTCAATTTACCTTCCTGTGAAATAAAAATAGGCAATTTAACTCCCCGTGAAATGAAATAATGAGCAATTTACCTCGTGATATAAAAATAGGCAATGCACCTCCCTGTGAAATGAAATAACGAGCAATTTAACTCGTGATATAAAAATAGGCGATATACCTCCCTATGAAATGAAATAACGAACAATTTAACTCCCTGTGATATGAATTAATAAGCAATTTAGAGGGAGACAATGTGCTTCTTTTATAAAAATACAATGAGTTATTTTGCCATTTTTCTTAACACAGGAGTTAAATTGCCTATTTAGGATATAACAAGGAGGTATTTTGCCCTTTTATTTATCACAGGGAGTTAACTTGCCTATTTTGAATAACACAGGGAATTAATCTGCTATTCAGTCGTACTTTGCTGCATAAATCAATATATAAACTTTGGGCTTGGACTCTTAAATTTAATTGCAAAGTCAAAAATTTTATTTGTTGTTAAAATATAAAAGTTCTCCTGTGTGACATCTATGACTGATTTTTATTCAATTTTCGTATGGATGTCAAAATTCCGCATTTACTTTCGCGCAATCAGAGTTGTAAATTATAAAAGATATGTAAGTTTATTATAAAATATTATTATAAATTTCATAAAGTGGTCCTTTGATCTTCCCACTTGCCAATGACTTTAATCCCACTAACCCATTATCTTGCCCCACTAAATTGAGCATTATGTGAGTCATAAAGTAGAGGCTCTACACCTTCTTAGTGTCTTTGATGGCAAGACACTATATATAGGTGAGCCATGTATAAGGTCCCTACACTCAATATTCTTCACAAAAATACACCATCTAAAGGAGGTTGCTAGAGTGTAGAAGAATCTTATACGCAGCAGGATTTCTTCCAAACATCAATGGCTGGAGGTATGATGATTCATTCCGCATTTAGTTTTCATATATGCTATCTAGTAAAAGTATATATATGTATGTTCAAATATCATTGTGATATTTTATAAAGTCTAACATTTGGTATCAGAGCTGTTGATACTTCTGCCTTGATGTTTTACTGAAGTTTTTCAATCTTGCCATATCCGTTTTGTATTGGAGATCATCAAGAAAATTTGATTTCTTTCAGTTGGCTTTTGAATAAATTATTTGTGGAGGAGTGTTATTTTTTCATAATATAAATGGCTAATGTTCAGAATATTTAGAGGAACTAATTAGATTCTATAAATTGCTTATGAATATAATTTAATTCCCTTGTTTGTAAATAAAATTGTAACATGGGGTGCTCAAGTGCCAAATTCATTTCGGATTGTGAAATTTGTCAACAAGCAAAATCTTTGGATTCTACTCAAGTAAAAGAATGCTCATTTTATATGAATAACAATCCAATGAAATAGTAATTTTTAACCTTTCATGCTCTTGTTCAGTTATGACTAGAATCAATAATTATTGTTTATTGGATGCCTTTGTTGGATGAGAGCATGTTTTGGCCGTTTAAATTCATTTAAATTTGTTAAAAGGAATGGTTGATTCCTTTTTCTACAAGGAGTAAAGATTTTTCTTTTTGGCTTTGACTGTCTCTTATGTGGAATAAAGCATGAAGTTGTTTTTTTTTTTTTTTTTTTTTTTTTTTTTAATAAAATTATGGATAATAGATTGAGCTCATATACTATCCTGATTTGACAATTTAGAGATTGTTGAGACCGAGAAAACTTGATTCTCAAAAGGTTTTCAATTAATTATTGTGGATTTGGTTTCTGGATTTTGGAAGTTTTGATTTTCCAATATTTTTCCAGTATATTGTTTATTAGGCTGCATATGGTTTAAGCACATAATGAATTGGGCCTAAATTATCCACTTATTGTAATAATTTTATAAAGATTAAAATTATTCTTACATTTAATTAGTATGTATAAATCAATTATACATGCTATGTGGAGATGAATAATTTGAAGTTGCAATTTTGTGAAATTACATGTCTTGCATAATATAATGTCTTGAATTATGCAATATTTTATGTTTGAGAATTATTAAGTGAAAAATTCTTATAAGGCTTAATTTGATGTCTAGTGATCCATATAATATTATTTGATTGAGGAGTAGCCACAACATCTTCAATTGAATAAAATTATATTTTAAGTTTGGTTATGATGATCACATAAAGAAATAAAGACATTAATTGTAATTAGTTATACTTAATATAACGAATTTTTATCCCACAAGAACTATTTGTTATATTTATATAACTAATTAGAATAAATATCATATTATATTTCCTAATTTACCCACAGGTATTAGGAAAAGGAACATAATTTGATAGTTTATCATAAAGAATTTAGATGAATATCAACTTGCCTTCATAATATAATGAATAATTATGAATTGAGTAAGCAATTTGATGTTCTATCATTCAATCTGAGTTGAATCTAACTGAATTAAAATTTCAGCCCACAGGCAAATTTTATGTCACTAGATTCAATTCTTACGTGTTTTGCATTGGTGAAACATGAAATTTTTTTAGTTAAACCTCAAGTTTGAACATAAGCAATTTTAATTTTTATGCAGCATCACTACCTGTTAATTTTGCTGATATCAAATGTGATGTTCCTGAATTGAATGGTGATAACTATAAGATTTGGAAGGAGAGTATTCTTCTTCAATTAGGGTGGATGGACATTGATTACGCTATACGGAAGGATGAACCACCTACACTTACTGATGCTAGCACTCAAGCTGAAATTCAGCTTTATGAACGATGGGAACGATCCAATCGCCTCAGTATGATGTACATAAAGACAAAAATTTCTGCTAGCATACGTGGTTCAATTGGAGAGTTTGACAATGTTAAAAAGTTACTAAAGGCTATTGATGAGCAATTTGAGTCATCAGATAAAGCTTTAGCCAACACCATAATGACCAAGTTATCATCAATGAGGCTCACCGGTACTAGAGGTGTGCGTGAGCACATCATGAAGATGAGAGACGTTGCGGCTCAACTAAAGACTCTTGAGGTTGAGATGTCTGATTCTTTCCTTGTGCACTTCATACTGAACTCCCTTCCACAACAATATGGACCTTTTAAGATCTCTTATAACACACATAAAGATAAATGGTCTATCAATGAACTTTTGACCATGTGTGTTCAAGAGGAAGGAAGGTTGTCAATGGAATTTGGAGAAAGTGCATATATGGCAACACAAGGAAAGAGCGAGCAACCCAAACAAAAGGGGAAGACAAATGATAAGATACCTGTCCAATTTGACATCAAGAAGGAATCTAAGTGTTTCTTTAGTAAAAAGAAGGGACACATGAAGAAGGATTGTGTCAAATATAAAGCTTGGCTTGTCAAGAAAGGTTTGTCTAAACCAAATGAAGTCAATGGAGAGTGAGCAGTGCATCTATCCAGACAACATATGCGCTCACATGCAGAGGAAATTGGAACATGCAAATTAGTTTAAAATTTCTTGTTTTGTTTTAAATATGGAAAAATATTTTATATTCCAAGTTTTTAGAAAGTTGATTTATGTTTCAGGACTTGTAACGTTAAGTTATTCCATGCAACTTTTGATTTGTTTTTTTGACAAATCTTATCATATTGGAATTAGTACAATTTGTTACGGGCTTTTTCAAATTTAAAGTGCAAGAAAATGTTTTTCCATGGTGCAATGCTGCATGTTCTGGTTGATAGAAATAGTGTCCTGCAAGCCAGCTGTATGGCTAGTATTTATTGTAATAATTGCGGAACTATTCAATTACGATTAATAAATGCACTTTATTAAATGGTCATCTTTATCTTATGTAATAATTATCTATGCATAAGGATAGAAGTCCTTAGATCACAGGGCTATGGGACAACCCGTGGACTGATCTCTAAGGCCGTGATCTAGAACATATTCAAGAGTCGTAGAATCCAATCGAGATAGGACATCGTTGGATTCGGTTAGACTCTCACTGTTGTGTATACTCCAATGAACTGGAGGACGCTGGGGTCCACGAGCGTGACTGGGATAGTCAATACACATAAGTGGGTGGCTTGCTGGGATGGCAAGCGCACTGAATACCCCAATTAGGAAATAACTCACCATGGAAGCGGTAGTCGCATATCGGGGTTGAAGTTATTCCAATTTGCAATAGTATACGAGGAACGATCCCTAACAACTTGAGATGATAGGGTTTATCTGGTGCGAGAACGTCTATGCTTTGATGTGAGTTCCGACTGACTGGGGATCACCAGAAAGTCTCTGTGGACTCACATTGGGTTTAGAGGAACTCGTATGCAGATTCATATCATCAACAAAGGATCCGTTGACCCGACTTGATAGGTTGGGAAATTCTCCTATGGATTTCTGTGAGAAATTAATTCTGGTAAAATCCTTGGCCAAGGTATCTGACGACTTTATGTAAGTAGCTCATAAAGATTAAGTCAAAGAGAATTTATTTCAAGACCAGAGTACATAAGGTCAAGACAAAAGAAAAGGGAATCCGATGAAAGACCATACCCTTAAGTCTCGACTGGGAGATTGATCAATGGAGAGATTATGTCGTATATGGAAATTGTAAATGATAAAAGGTTCACTGAATTAATTCACCAGTGATTGAGCTCCATGGGCTTGTGATTGGGCTCCATGGGCTCCATGGGCTTGTGATTGGGCTCCATGGGCTTGTGACTGGACATCGACCGTGGAGTGTGGGAGAATTCCCAAATTAGCAGGGGTGCTAATTTTGGAATGATTAATCGACAGAGTGTTCGATTAATTTAGAGTAATTAATTGCTCGAGTAATTAAATAATATTTAATTACAGCCCGCGGCCAATTATGTGGTGAACCTACGGGGGCATACACAATACACATGAAGCGAAAGCGAGGAAACAAGAACGAACGAGTCGACTAGGTCGACTGAGTCAAAATCGACTGGGTCGATTAAATGGGTGGGTCGACTGGGTCGACCCATGTGGAACGAAATTGGATTCAATTGGAATTGGATCAAGATTATAAATTAAATTGGAATTTAATTTATGAGTAAATTAATTAATTAGGATTTAATTAATTAATGGAATAATTAATTTAATTAGACTTGGAGTTTAATTAATTAATTGGGAGATGATTTAATTAATTGGACTATTTAATTGAGAAATTAAATAAAGCCCTGAAAGATTAATTAATATGGGCCATGAATTAATTATAAGACTTAGTCTTCTAACTAAAGAGGGCCATGGCCCATGTAGGAGAATTAGTATCCTAATCCTAGTAGGATTAGGTTATGAGAGATATCTATAAATAAGAGACTAGGTCTCATATCTCACATACTAACTCTACAAGAAAATCAAGAAAAGCAAAAATTCTCTCCCTCTCCCTCTTGTGATCGGCCGAACCTACTTCCACTTTGGAAGAATTTTCGTCTTCGATTCTTCGTTCCAAAGTTGTTCTAAAACCTAGATATTAATATACCCTATGTTCCAGTTGATTAGGATATATTAATTTTCGTGATATTGTGGTGTATCAACTCGTAGAGGCGCAACACGTGGGGCGCTAAAATCAAAGGTGTGGGTCGATCTTACCGGGGCAGAATTCAGAGCTTGTCTTGCTAGCCGAGGATTTGTAAGGAGACAGGTATAAACGAGAAAACTTATACTGTCATTTATTTATATTCATATATATACAACTAGAGAATATCCTGGCAAGATTCTTTAAGAAGCCCTAGAAAATTTTTATATTCCGCTGTGCCTAGGGCTGTTTTTCTTACCGAATCCCAACAGTGGTATCAGAGCCAACTCTAGGCTTTGTATATATATGAATTTGCGAATTCTGTGTTTATTAAATCATATGTTTGATTTATATGGCCAGTTCTTTAACTATGAATGTTTTAGGACTTTATTGTTAACTTAGAGTTAATGGGTAATTTTAGATTCGTATTTTTATCATGTTATTTTTAATTTTGGATTGTGATTTAATTGGGACTGTTTTTAATTAAATCATAAAAGTAATCAAAACAAAAAATTTTTTTTAGACCCAACCCTGCGGTGGCACGCGGCGGTGCGCGGCAGCGCACCGCGGCTGGGCGACCACCGCAAGCCGCGGCATGCGGCGGCGTGCGGACAGCACGCTGTCCGCGCACGCTGCGCACGGCAGCATCTCAAGGGCTGCTGTTCGCGCGCTGCTGTGCGCGGCAGCAGGCTGCCTGCCCGTGGCAGCTAACGCGCTCCTGCGAGGTCGCGCGTGGGTTGTCCACGTGGCAGCTCCTGATTGGTTTCGACTGGTCAAATTTTGGTTGGACTCTAATTCTGCCTATTTTGAAAATTCTGGAAATTTAGAATTTTGGGAAGATTAGGAAACTTGGAGTTTTGGGATAAGGTAGTTATCTTGTTAGATTTGAACACTACCTTAATTAAACTAATCTAAACAAAATAGGATAATCTTGAGAATCTTGGAGATTTGGGAATATTGGGAAACTTAGAGTTTTGGATAAGGTAAGAATCTTAGAGATTTAGATTACCTTAATTAACCAATCTTAATCAAGATAGGATTTGTAGATTACTTGGAGCTCAAGTAAGAGCTAATTAATCTTAGAGGTTAATTGTTAATTCAAAATTAATTAACTTGGATAAATTTTATGAATTAAAATTAAAGGAGCCGGTAAATTTACATTTTTGCCCTTATGTGAATTTATGCATGTTCTTGAGTGAATATGTGGATTGGTCGATTTTGCCCTTAAGCCCTGTGTAGTTTTTGGTTTATTTATTTTTGGGTTGTAATTAAATGGGCCTGATTGGTGCCCTTGCTTGCGCAAACAAATGTAATAGAATAGGGCATTTATTTTTTTATAAGCTAAGCTTAGATTAGGCAAGGCTTGGAGCCAAAAAGTCTTCATGAAGACTTGGAGATCCGCATGGAGGCCCATTTACCTTGGAGGACATGGAGGCCCAATTCATTACATGGAGGCCCAATCAAGCTGGATATTACAAGAAGGCCCATGATGTATGGGTTGAAAATTGTAATAGTTTAGGACATTTAATTTTCACCCTAGACTGACCAATTGATTCATCACGTGGCTCGTGATGGATCGCATAGGATGGGCAATCGACCAATCATATCTTGCTAGGTGATGAATGTTTACTTTTTCGCACATTATTCTTTGATGTATGAGATGCATGCTTAGGATAGAAAACGTAAACAAGATAAGCATAATCTGATGAGACCTCGCACACTTAGAAACCTCCAATTGAACTTAAAATTCAATTAGAATATTAAATCGAATAACGGGCGCATATGAATAGTATCTATGGTCCGAGCCTATCTAATTACTAGGTTTTGGGCATATTATACGAATATATCTCGATGTCTCACGAGTCGTGGGTCGAGCTATAGGAAGATGATATGTCTATTGCCTCGATGCACGAGTTTAGTGCCAAGGGAGGGGATAGCAAGGTTTTAGGCGCTGTCTCACGAGTCGTGGGGCGTCTAGGATTGAACTATTTCCCTCCACGAGTATTGGACATGATTTAACGCTAGTAAGTATGGATGTCTCACGAGTCATGGGTCCATATCGAAAACCGAGGCTAAATGAACTTAAGGGTTAGCTGCGATGGTTAACCGTCGACGTATTCGACCACCAAGTGGATCAAATAGTATGGCCAACGAGTCGTGGGTACTAGGAGATTGCATTTGGGCCTTAAGCCCGCTAGGATATTTTAAATTCCCGAAACTTATGTGGGGGCATAAGATTTTGATTAAAATAGTGGGAGTAATTTACAAATAAAAACCATGTTTGTAAATTGTGCATTTTAAATTAATCTTTCGCGTATTTATTTCTTCTCTCGTCATTTTATAGATATGATGTCAAAAGAGCTTAGAGCACTTAGAGATTTGTCCATCTCATCACTTGAACGTAATATTTTAACTGGACCAAACTTGCATTTCTGGACGCATCATTTGAATGGATTATTTGAAGCTGAAAACATATCCTATGTTTTGTCTGTGCCACCACCCATTACTATTTCACATGACGTTCCTGATGAGCTCCGTAAAAGCATCACCAAATGGAAACTGGATGATGGCTTAGCTCGTGAATACATGTTGGAATATATGTCACTTGATCTGCGTTTGCAACATGAGCATATGGCATCCGCGAAAGAGATTCTCTCGAATCTCAAATTCCTTTATGGGATTAGAGATGGTCGTCGTAGATTCGCGATCACGAGGGAACTCTTGCAAGCAAGAAAGAGAAGGGAAACTCTTGTCGGAATCCACGTACACAAGATGATTCGACTTCTGTCTGAACTCAATGATATGGGTGTCGTGATGGACAATGATTTCCGAGTAGATATTATTCTACAATCTCTTCCTAGATCATTTGACCGATTTATCGCGGACTTGAATCTCCAGAGGCGAGAGATCACTGTGCATGTCCTGCGACAAATGCTCGAGGAACACGAAGCTTCTTTTGGAAAGAAAGCGAGGGTTGGCGAAAGGACTGGGCGGCGTTCAAAACCAAAGCAAATGGAAACCAGAGCTCCTTACTGCACAAGGTCAAGGGAAATGATTAAATTCGAACCTATGGAGAGTTCGAACAGGTATATTCCTTGTTGAAGTTAATTTTACAAATTAACTGTGCATTTTTGGTGTTAGACACTGACTGGAGTTCTCATCCTTGTAGGTGATGGGAGCATTAAGGAAACTGGAGCCTGAGGATTGGATCCTTGAATAAGGCAATGGAGCTGGAGCTGCTACCAAGGCCATAGGCAAAAGTAGATTTAGGTGGTTTGATAAAGTCATTAGGAAACTTTCATTAATGTACCTAGTTTTTAATGAAAACTTTTTATTCATGTTATTGAATAATGTTGATAAAAGCTCCTGTTTTTGTTTTTTCATTTTGGTGCATTGAATTATTGACTTTACATCATAAAACCACCTAAGTTAAGTCATGCACGTACAACAAAACAAAAAGGAAACAAGATAATGAAATATCTGCCCAATTATGGCACGCTAGACTTGGACATATATCTAAGTCAAGGATTCAAAAGTTAGCATCATCTGGCGCGATTGAAATCAATCGCATTGATGAAATGCCAACATGTGAACCATGTTTAAAGGGTAAAATGGCTAAGTTGCCGTTTAAGGGAAACCCTGAGCGAGCCAAGCAAACATTGGACTTGATACATACTGACGTATGTGGACCACTAAGAAAAAGCGCCCGAGGTGGCTATGACTACTTCATCACTTTCACTGACGACTTTAGTCGTTATGGATATGTGTTCTTGTTGAAACACAAGTCTGAAGCCTTTGAGCGATTCAAAGAATTCAAGATGGAAGTAGAGAATCAACTTGGTCATACGATAAAGGCTCTTCGTTCTGACCGAGGTGGATTTCTTAGTAACGAATTTCTAAATTATCTTGTAGAGCATGGAATATTATCGCAGTGGACTCCTCCTGCAACACCCCAATTAAATGGAGTAGCAGAGAGAAGGAATCGAACCTTGATGGACATGGTTCGATCCATGATGAGTGCCACTGACCTTCCTCTTTCATTTTGGGGACATGCCCTCCTCACGGCAACGAAGATACTGAATATGGTACCTTCGAAATCCGTAGAAAAGACACCATACGAACTATGGTTTGGCAAGGCACCCTCATACGCATTCATGCGCATATGGGGATCTCCCGCTTACGTTAAAAAGCTAGTGGGAGATAAATTGGAAACTAAATCCACTTTGTGCAAATTCGTGGGGTATCCAGAAAACTCAATAGGATACGAGTTCTACGATCCTACAAGACAAACAACGTTTGTCTCGAGGAACGCTCACTTCTTGGAGAAGGATTTCTTGGTGGACAAGAAAGAAAATAACGTAGAACTAGATGAGGTCACTGAAGCTGAAAAGTCCTTAGAGGTCGATCGAGCTGACCCGTCACCACAGGCAGTGGGAGAACATGAGCATGAAAGTGCACCAGAAAGTACACCGATACTTCGTAGGTCAGAAAGACAACGTAGAGAACCCGAGAGGTACTACGGTCTGCTGCATGAGACAGGACAGTCTCTAACCGACCCAAGGACTTACGAAGAGGCTATGCTAGACTTAGACTCGGGAAAGTGGCGCGAAGCCATGGAATCCGAACTGGACTCCATGCACTCAAACGAGGTCTGGGCCTTGGTAGATCCACCAGTGGGAGTGGCTCCCGTGGGTTGCAAGTGGATCTATAAGCGAAAGCTTGGAGTGAACGGAGAGGTGATTACCTACAAGGTGCGACTAGTGGCAAAAGGATACACTCAAAGACCAGGTATCGACTTTGAGGAGACCTTCTCGCCCGTCGCAATGCCCAAATTCATTCGGATCTTGCTGGCCATAGCTGCGTGGTATAACTACGAGATATGGCAGATGGATGTAAAGACTGCCTTTCTCAATGGAGACATTGATAAGGAGATCTACATGGAGCAACCAAAAGGATATGCATCCAAAGGAGATGAACACAAGGTGTGCAAACTCCAGAGGTCCATTTATGGACTGAAGCAAGCTTCCCGAAGTTGGAACATTCGTTTTGATGAGACAATCCAAACTTTTGGATTCATCAAGAACATGTTCGAACCTTGCGTGTACAAGAAGATCAGTGGGAGTACAGTTGAATTTTTGGTGCTTTACGTTGACGACATTCTTCTCATTGGAAACAATGTGAAAGCATTGTCTGAAACTAAAGCATGGTTATCTACACAATTCTCAATGAAGGATATGGGAGAAGCATCCTTTGTACTAGGTATAAGGATCTACCGAGATAGATCAAAAGGACTGCTGGGCCTCTCCCAATCCAAGTACATAGACAAAATCTTGAAAAGATTTAGTATGGAAGAATCCAAGAGAGGATTGCTTCCAATAAGACATGGGATTGCACTCTCTAAGTCTATGGCCCCAAACACGCCTGAAGAGAGAAGCAATATGTCTCGAGTACCATATGCATCCGCGATAGGAAGCATAATGTATGGAATGCTATGTACGAGACCAGACGTAGCATACGCTCTAAGCGTTACAAGTCGCTACCAGTCTGATCCAGGTGAGCAGCACTGGATAGCCGTAAAGGCAATTCTGAAGTACCTGAGAAGGACTAAGGAATTGTTCTTGGTATACGGTGGAGGAGAATTGAAATTGGAAGGCTATACAGACTCGAGCTTCCAATGTGATGTAGACGACTTCAAGTCGACATCAGGATACGTTTTCTGCCTCAATGGTGGTGCGGTTAGCTGGAAGTGCTCCAAGCAGGAAACAACCGCGGATTCAACCACCGAAGCAGAATACATTGCCGTGAGTGACGCAGCAAAGGAAGGTGTTTGGATGAGGAACTTCATCCAGGAATTGGATGTGATACCTAGCATTGCTGAGCCCATTACTATCTTCTGCGATAATAATGGGGCAATAGCGCAAGCGAAGGAGCCGAGATCTCATCAGAAATCCAAGCACGTACAAAGACGATACCACGTGATAAGAGATATCATTGGTAGAGGAGACATTAAGATGGAACGTGTCGACTCAGAAGATAATACGGCGGACCCGCTAACGAAGCCTCTGCCTCAAAAGACATTTGAGAAACATCTGCATAAGATGGGACTCAAGAACATAAAAGACTGGCTTTAGGACAAGTGGGAAATTGATAGAAATAGTGTCCTGCAAGCCAGCTGTATGGCTAGTATTTATTGTAATAAATGCGGAACTATTCAATTACGATTAATAAATGCACTTTATTAAATGGTCATCTTTATCTTATGTAATAATTATCTATGCATAAGGATAGAAGTCCTTAGATCACAGGGCTATGGGACAACCCGTGGACTGATCTCTAAGGCCGTGATCTAGAACATATTCAAGAGTCGTAGAATCCAATCGAGATAGGACATCGTTGAATTCGGTTAGACTCTCACTGTTGTGTATACTCCGATGAACTGGAGGACGCTGGGGTCCACGAGCGTGACTGGGATAGTCAATACACATAAGTGGGTGGCTTGCTGGGATGGCAAGCGCACTGAATACCCCAATTAGGAAATAACTCACCATGGAAGCGGTAGTCGCATATCGGGGTTGAAGTTATTCCAATTTGCAATAGTATACGAGGAACGATCCCTAACAACTTGAGATGATAGGGTTTATCTGGTGCGAGAACGTCTATGCTTTGATGTGAGTTCCGACTGACTGGGGATCACCAGAAAGTCTCTGTGGACTCACATTGGGTTTAGAGGAACTCGTATGCATATTCATATCATCAACAAAGGATCCGTTGACCCGACTTGATAGGTTGGGAAATTCTCCTATGGATTTCTGTGAGAAATTAATTCTGGTAAAATCCTTGGCCAAGGTATCTGACGACTTTATGTAAGTAGCTCATAAAGATTAAGTCAAAGAGAATTTATTTCAAGACCAGAGTACATAAGGTCAAGACAAAAGAAAAGGGAATCCGATGAAAGACCATACCCTTAAGTCTCGACTGGGAGATTGATCAATGGAGAGATTATGTCGTATATGGAAATTGTAAATGATAAAAGGTTCACTGAATTAATTCACCAGTGATTGGGCTCCATGGGCTTGTGACTGGACATCGACCGTGGAGTGTGGGAGAATTCCCAAATTAGCAGGGGTGCTAATTTTGGAATGATTAATCGACAGAGTGTTCGATTAATTTAGAGTAATTAATTGCTCGAGTAATTAAATAATATTTAATTACAACCCGCGGCCAATTATGTGGTGAACCTACGGGGGCATACACAATACACATGAAGCGAAAGCGAGGAAACAAGAACGAACGAGTCGACTGGGTCGACTGAGTCAAAATCGACTGGGTCGATTAAATGGGTGGGTCGACTGGGTCGACCCATGTGGAACGAAATTGGATCCAATTGGAATTGGATCAAGATTATAAATTAAATTGGAATTTAATTTATGAGTAAATTAATTAATTAGGATTTAATTAATTAATGGAATAATTAATTTAATTAGACTTGGAGTTTAATTAATTAATTGGGAGATGATTTAATTAATTGGGCTATTTAATTGAGAGATTAAATAAAGCCCTGAAAGATTAATTAATATGGGCCATGAATTAATTAGAAGACTTAGTCTTCTAATTAAAGAGGGCCATGGCCCATGTAGGAGAATTAGTATCCTAATCCTAGTAGGATTAGGTTATGAGAGATATCTATAAATAAGAGACTAGGTCTCATATCTCACATACTAACTCTACAAGAAAATCAAGAAAAACAAAAATTCTCTCCCTCTCCCTCTTGTGATCGGCCGAACCTTCTTCCACTTTGGAAGAATTTTCGTCTTCGATTCTTCGTTCCAAAGTTGTTCTAAAACCTAGATATTAATATACCCTATGTTCCAGTTGATTAGGATATATTAATTTTCGTGATATTGTGGTGTATCAACTCGTAGAGGCGCAACACGTGGGGCGCTAAAATCAAAGGTGTGGGTCGATCTTACCGGGGCAGAATTCAGAGCTTGTCTTGCTAGCCGAGGATTTGTAAGGAGACAGGTATAAACGAGAAAACTTATACTGTCATTTATTTATATTCATATATATACAACTAGAGAATATCCTGGCAAGATTCTTTAAGAAGCCCTAGAAAATTTTTATATTCCGCTGTGCCTAGGGCTGTTTTTCTTACCGAATCCCAACAGTGGTATCAGAGCCAACTCTAGGCTTTTTATATATATGAATTTGCGAATTCTGTGTTTATTAAATCATATGTTTGATTTATATGGCCAGTTCTTTAACTATGAATGTTTTAGGACTTTATTGTTAACTTAGAGTTAATGGGTAATTTTAGATTCGTATTTTTATCATGTTATTTTTAATTTTGGATTGTGATTTAATTGGGACTGTTTTTAATTAAATCATAAAAGTAATCAAAACAAAAATTTTTTTTTAGACCCAACCCTGCGGTGGCACGCGGCGGTGCGCGGCAGCGCACCGCGGCTGGGCGACCACCGCAAGCCGCGGCATGCGGCGGCGTGCGGACAGCACGCTGTCCGCGCACGCTGCGCACGGCAGCAGCTCAAGGGCTGCTGTTCGCGCGCTGCTGTGCGCGGCAGCAGGCTGCCTGCCCGTGGCAGCTAACGCGCTCCTGCGAGGTCGCGCGTGGGTTGTCCACGTGGCAGCTCCTGATTGGTTTCGACTGGTCAAATTTTGGTTGGACTCTAATTCTGCCTATTTTGAAAATTCTGGAAATTTAGAATTTTGGGAAGATTAGGAAACTTGGAGTTTTGGGATAAGGTAGTTATCTTGTTAGATTTGAACACTACCTTAATTAAACTAATCTAAACAAAATAGGATAATCTTGAGAATCTTGGAGATTTGGGAATATTGGGAAACTTAGAGTTTTGGATAAGGTAAGAATCTTAGAGATTTAGATTACCTTAATTAACCAATCTTAATCAAGATAGGATTTGTAGATTACTTGGAGCTCAAGTAAGAGCTAATTAATCTTAGAGGTTAATTGTTAATTCAAAATTAATTAACTTGGATAAATTTTATGAATTAAAATTAAAGGAGCCGGTAAATTTACATTTTTGCCCTTATGTGAATTTATGCATGTTCTTGAGTGAATATGTGGATTGGTCGATTTTGCCCTTAAGCCCTGTGTAGTTTTTGGTTTATTTATTTTTGGGTTGTAATTAAATGGGCCTGATTGGTGCCCTTGCTTGCGCAAACAAATGTAATAGAATAGGGTATTTATTTTTTTATAAGCTAGGCTTAGATTAGGCTTGGAGCCAAGAAGTCCTCATGAAGACTTGGAGATCCGCATGGAGGCCCATTTACCTTGGAGGACATGGAGGCCCAATTCATTACATGGAGGCCCAATCAAGCTGGATATTACAAGAAGGCCCATGATGTATGGGTTGAAAATTGTAATAGTTTAGGACATTTAATTTTCACCCTAGACTGACCAATTGATTCATCACGTGGCTCGTGATGGATCACATAGGATGGGCAATCGACCAATCATATCTTGCTAGGTGATGAATGTTTACTTTTTCGCACATTATTCTTTGATGTATGAGATGCATGCTTAGGATAGAAAACGTAAACAAGATAAGCATAATCTGATGAGACCTCGCACACTTAGAAACCTCCAATTGAACTTAAAATTCAATTAGAATATTAAATCGAATAACGGGCGCATATGAATAGTATCTATGGTCCGAGCCTATCCAATTACTAGGTTTTGGGCATATTATACGAATATATCTCGATGTCTCACGAGTCGTGGGTCGAGCTATAGGAAGATGATATGTCTATTGCCTCGATGCACGAGTTTAGTGCCAAGGGAGGGGATAGCAAGGTTTTAGGCGCTGTCTCACGAGTCATGGGGCGTCTAGGATTGAACTATTTCCCTCCACGAGTATTGGACATGATTTAACGCTAGTAAGTATGGATGTCTCACGAGTCGTGGGTCCATATCGAAAACCGAGGCTAAATGAACTTAAGGGTTAGCTGCGATGGTTAACCGTCGACGTATTCGACCACCAAGTAGATCAAATAGTATGGCCAACGAGTCGTGAGTACTAGGAGATTGCATTTGGGCCTTAAGCCCGCTAGGATATTTTAAATTCCCGAAAATTATGTGGGGGCATAAGATTTTGATTAAAATAGTGGGAGTAATTTACAAATAAAAACCATGTTTGTAAATTGTGCATTTTAAATTAATCTTTCGCGTATTTATTTCTTCTCTCGTCATTTTATAGATATGATGTCAAAAGAGCTTAGAGCACTTAGAGATTTGTCCATCTCATCACTTGAACGTAATATTTTAACTGGACCAAACTTGCATTTCTGGACGCATCATTTGAATGGATTATTTGAAGCTGAAAACATATCCTATGTTTTGTCTGTGCCACCACCCATTACTATTTCACATGACGTTCCTGATGAGCTCCGTAAAAGAATCACCAAATGGAAACTGGATGATGGCTTAGCTCGTGAATACATGTTGGAATATATGTCACTTGATCTGCGTTTGCAACATGAGCATATGGCATCCGCGAAAGAGATTCTCTCGAATCTCAAATTCCTTTATGGGATTAGAGATGGTCGTCGTAGATTCGCGATCACGAGGGAACTCTTGCAAGCAAGAAAGAGAAGGGAAACTCCTGTCGGAATCCACGTACACAAGATGATTCGACTTCTGTCTGAACTCAATGATATGGGTGTCGTGATGGACAATGATTTCCGAGTAGATATTATTCTACAATCTCTTCCTAGATCATATGACCGATTTATCGCGGACTTGAATCTCCAGAGGCGAGAGATCACTGTGCATGTCCTGCGACAAATGCTCGAGGAACACGAAGCTTCTTTTGGAAAGAAAGCGAGGGTTGGCGAAAGGACTGGGCGGCGTTCAAAACCAAAGCAAATGGAAACCAGAGCTCCTTACTGCACAAGGTCAAGGGAAAGGATTAAATTCGAACCTATGGAGAGTTCGAACAGGTATATTCCTTGTTGAAGTTAATTTTACAAATTAACTGTGCATTTTTGGTGTTAGACACTGACTGGAGTTCTCATCCTTGTAGGTGATGGGAGCATTAAGGAAACTGGAGCCTGAGGATTGGATCCTTGAATAAGGCAATGGAGCTGGAGCTGCTACCAAGGCCATAGGCAAAAGTAGATTTAGGTGGTTTGATAAAGTCATTAGGAAACTTTCATTAATGTACCTAGTTTTTAATGAAAACTTTTTATTCATGTTATTGAATAATGTTGATAAAAGCTCCTGTTTTTGTTTTTTCATTTTGGTACATTGAATTATTGACTTTACATCATAAAACCACCTAAGTTAAGTCATGCACGTACAACAAAACAAAAAGGAAACAAGATAATGAAATATCTGCCCAATTATGGCACGCTAGACTTGGACATATATCTAAGTCAAGGATTCAAAAGTTAGCATCATCTGGCGCGATTGAAATCAATCGCATTGATGAAATGCCAACATGTGAACCATGTTTAAAGGGTAAAATGGCTAAGTTGCCGTTTAAGGGAAACCCTGAGCGAGCCAAGCAAACATTGGACTTGATACATACTGACGTATGTGGACCACTAAGAAAAAGCGCCCGAGGTGGCTATGACTACTTCATCACTTTCACTGACGACTTTAGTCGTTATGGATATGTGTTCTTGTTGAAACACAAGTCTGAAGCCTTTGAGCGATTCAAAGAATTCAAGATGGAAGTAGAGAATCAACTTGGTCATACGATAAAGGCTCTTCGTTCTGACCGAGGTGGAGAATTTCTTAGTAACGAATTTCTAAATTATCTTGTAGAGCATGGAATATTATCGCAGTGGACTCCTCCTGCAACACCCCAATTAAATGGAGTAGCAGAGAGAAGGAATCGAACCTTGATGGACATGGTTCGATCCATGATGAGTGCCACTGACCTTCCTCTTTCATTTTGGGGACATGCCCTCCTCACGGCAACGAAGATACTGAATATGGTACCTTCGAAATCCGTAGAAAAGACACCATACGAACTATGGTTTGGCAAGGCACCCTCATACGCATTCATGTGCATATGGGGATCTCCCGCTTACGTTAAAAAGCTAGTGGGAGATAAATTGGAAACTAAATCCACTTTGTGCAAATTCGTGGGGTATCCAGAAAACTCAATAGGATACGAGTTCTACGATCCTACAAGACAAACAACGTTTGTCTCGAGGAACGCTCACTTCTTGGAGAAGGATTTCTTGGTGGACAAGAAAGAAAATAACGTAGAACTAGATGAGGTCACTGAAGCTGAAAAGTCCTTAGAGGTCGATCGAGCTGACCCGTCACCACAGGCAGTGGGAGAACATGAGCATGAAAGTGCACCAGAAAGTACACCGATACTTCGTAGGTCAGAAAGACAACGTAGAGAACCCGAGAGGTACTACGGTCTGCTGCATGAGACAGGACAGTCTCTAACCGACCCAAGGACTTACGAAGAGGCTATGCTAGACTTAGACTCGGGAAAGTGGCGCTAAGCCATGGAATCCGAACTGGACTCCATGCACTCAAACGAGGTCTGGGCCTTGGTAGATCCACCAGTGGGAGTGGCTCCCGTGGGTTGCAAGTGGATCTATAAGCGAAAGCTTGGAGTGAACGGAGAGGTGATTACCTACAAGGCGCGACTAGTGGCAAAAGGATACACTCAAAGACCAGGTATCGACTTTGAGGAGACCTTCTCGCCCGTCGCAATGCCCAAATTCATTCGGATCTTGCTGGCCATAGCTGCGTGGTATAACTACGAGATATGGCAGATGGATGTAAAGACTGCCTTTCTCAATGGAGACATTGATAAGGAGATCTACATGGAGCAACCAAAAGGATATGCATCCAAAGGAGATGAACACAAGGTGTGCAAACTCCAGAGGTCCATTTATGGACTGAAGCAAGCTTCCCGAAGTTGGAACATTCGTTTTGATGAGACAATCCAAACTTTTGGATTCATCAAGAACATGTTCGAACCTTGCGTGTACAAGAAGATCAGTGGGAGTACAGTTGAATTTTTGGTGCTTTACGTTGACGACATTCTTCTCATTGGAAACAATGTGAAAGCATTGTCTGAAACTAAAGCATGGTTATCTACACAATTCTCAATGAAGGATATGGGAGAAGCATCCTTTGTACTAGGTATAAGGAGCTACCGAGATAGATCAAAAGGACTGCTGGGCCTCTCCCAATCCCAGTACATAGACAAAATTTTGAAAAGATTTAGTATGGAAGAATCCAAGAGAGGATTGCTTCCAATAAGACATGGGATTGCACTCTCTAAGTCTATGGCCCCAAAGACGCCTGAAGAGAGAAGCAATATGTCTCGAGTACCATATGCATCCACGATAGGAAGCATAATGTATGGAATGCTATGTACGAGACCAGACGTAGCATACGCTCTAAGCGTTACAAGTCGCTACCAGTCTGATCCAGGTGAGCAGCACTGGATAGCCGTAAAGGCAATTCTGAAGTACCTGAGAAGGACTAAGGAATTGTTCTTGGTATACGGTGGAGGAGAATTGAAATTGGAAGGCTATACAGACTCGAGCTTCCAATGTGATGTAGACGACTTCAAGTCGACATCAGGATACGTTTTCTGCCTCAATGGTGGTGCGGTTAGCTGGAAGAGCTCCAAGCAGGAAACAACCGCGGATTCAACCACCGAAGCAGAATACATTGCCGTGAGTGACGCAGCAAAGGAAGGTGTTTGGATGAGGAACTTCATCCAGGAATTGGATGTGATACCTAGCATTGCTGAGCCCATTACTATCTTCTGCGATAATAATGGGGCAATAGCGCAAGCGAAGGAGCCGAGATCTCATCAGAAATCCAAGCACGTACAAAGACGATACCACGTGATAAGAGATATCATTGGTAGAGGAGACATTAAGATGGAACGTGTCGACTCAGAAGATAATACGGCGGACCCGCTAACGAAGCCTCTGCCTCAAAAGACATTTGAGAAACATCTGCATAAGATGGGACTCAAGAACATAAAAGACTGGCTTTAGGACAAGTGGGAAATTGATAGAAATAGTGTCCTGCAAGCCAGCTGTATGGCTAGTATTTATTGTAATAAATGCGGAACTATTCAATTACGATTAATAAATGCACTTTATTAAATGGTTATCTTTATCTTATGTAATAATTATCTATGCATAAGGATAGAAGTCCTTAGATCACAGGGCTATGGGACAACCCGTGGACTGATCTCTAAGGCCGTGATCTAGAACATATTCAAGAGTTGTAGAATCCAATCGAGATAGGACATCGTTGAATTCGGTTAGACTCTCACTGTTGTGTATACTCCGATGAACTGGAGGACGCTGGGGTCCACGAGCGTGACTGGGATAGTCAATACACATAAGTGGGTGGCTTGCTGGGATGGCAAGCGCACTGAATACCCCAATTAGGAAATAACTCACCATGGAAGCGGTAGTCGCATATCGGGGTTGAAGTTATTCCAATTTGCAATAGTATACGAGGAACGATCCCTAACAACTTGAGATGATAGGGTTTATCTGGTGCGAGAACGTCTATGCTTTGATATGAGTTCCGACTGACTGGGGATCACCAGAAAGTCTCTGTGGACTCATTGGGTATAGAGGAACTCGTATGCAGATTCATATCATCAACAAAGGATCCATTGACCCGACTTGATAGGTTGGGAAATTCTCCTATGGATTTCTGTGAGAAATTAATTCTGGTAAAATCCTTGGCCAAGGTATCTGACGACTTTATGTAAGTAGCTCATAAAGATTAAGTCAAAGAGAATTTATTTCGAGACAGAGTACATAAGGTCAAGACAAAAGAAAAGGGAATCCGATGAAAGACCATACCCTTAAGTCTCGACTGGGAGATTGATCGATGGAGAGATTATGTC